>JADNYV010000468.1:0-26648 GCA_015501055.1 Mucidula mucida
GCGAGGGCGGACAGCCTCGTCACCCTCGCCCCCTATGGACTTGCAAAAACTAGATGAACTCGTCTTGTATCTGCAGGCCCATGCTATCGAGACCTCTACGCGTATCAACTACTCTGCTGGGGCTAGAGATTACGCCCGCTTCTGTAAAGCACACAATCTGTCTCTGGATCCTACTCCAGAGACTCTAGCACGTTACATTGCATACACGTCCCAATTCATTGGCTCTGCTCCTAAATACTTAACCGGGGCTAAGCACTTCCTCAATGACCTTTATCCTCACTTTGGTGACGCTCGTGCTTCAGCGCTTGTTCAAGCCGCTATCCGTGGGTCAAAGAAGGTCCAGGCAGATCCTATAGCTAGGAAGCCCCCTCTGCGACTTCATCACCTTCAGCTCTTTGTGGACGTCGCAAACCAGACCCACAAGTATGATGACTTTCTCTTTGCTACAATCATGTCATGCGGCTTCTATGCTGTTCACCGGATGGGAGAGCTGGTGCAGCCTAATCAGAAGAAGCTATGTGATTGGAAGAAGATCATCAAGCGTGCCAGCCTCACATTTGAGACTGGGTATGCAGGCTATTGCTTGCCTTACCATAAGAGCAATCCCTTCTATCAGGGCACTGACATACTGTTTACCTCTCAGACTGTGGCTGATCCTATCACCCTTCTGAAGCAGTATGTCCACCGCAGAGACAAGCTGCATGGTGCTCGAGCGGCTCTCTTCATACGTGAAGATGGCATTGTACCAACTAGATCCTGGTTTGAGTCCAAGTTCTTTGCGCTGGTGAGCAAAGACTTTGGTGGTCACTCGGTTCGTTCTGGGGTATAACACACTATGCATCCCTTGGACTCTCTGAGACCATACTCCAAGCCCTAGGCCGTTGGTCATCCTCTGCGTGGAAGATCTATATACGTGACCATCCTGCAGTACGTGCCGCTCAGCAGCTAGCAGTTCAAAATATAACCTCTACTTAAAAAACCTCCCTCATCTCGCGTTTCGTAAACATCCTTTTGCACCTCCATCCACCCCTCCACTACACACACACACATAGCATAGTAGGCACTTTACGATACACTAAATTGATGGGGCCCTCGGGGTCCAGTTTTGACCTAACCTTGTGTGATCTAACAAGCATAGGGCCCAGACAAACATGGGTGACAGGCGCATTCCAGGCAAGAGCTTAAAGCCTTCTGGAAGCGCAGGGGACCACGGCCAGCAGCAACTTCTTGATCTCGCTGTTTGCCAGCTCAACAAGATCGCACTCCTCAGTAGAGTAGTTGTCTCTAATCTTGTCTCTGAGGTGCGCTTCCCACTGACCATCGTGTAAAGGCCAGAACCCTTCACGGAGTGAGCGGATGATAGAGCTCACAAAGGGCTGATTGGGATGTTTGGCAAGAAGCCGCTCAAAGCGGTCAATGTCGATAGGTGTGCTGACCTTGATGTAGTCAGCTACTGCAGCAAGAGACTGCTGGATGGAGGAGTCGTTGAGAATTTGCTGAGGAGGTAAAGGAAGCGGAGGAGCAGTGTAAGTGGAAGAGATGCTCGAAGGCGTTTTAGATTGTGATAGTACATTGGTAGTAAATACATAACCGCGCTTAAAGCGTGGTGGTGGTGGTACAGCGTCTGATTCACGCTTCAACGACTTAGGCTTCATCAGCGCCGCCTGAACTCGCTCCTGAACGAGCGACTGCTCGTTTGGCTTCGAGGAGGATGAGGCAGGCTGGTTGGCTCTTGGCTGTGTGCTTTCCTCCGCACTCACTGCAAGAACCGTGAAGACGGCCTGCGGAGCACGGAGATGAGCATTTACCCAGATTCCAATTCTGGCAAACAAGCGACGACGTGTCGCAGACTGTGAGCTGCCAGAGTCAGAGGACCGCTTGCGAGGATTTGCTCCCTCAGAGGTGCGCAACATCTCAGAGAGAAGAGGAAGCTGGAGCGCAGTGCGATCATCGAGATGGAAAGGAGAGTTAGCATAGCGAATGCGAGTCTCCTTATCACAGCGAATAGGGAACGCTGGATTCGAGGGTGTAGCGCGAAACAGCTCAATGATGAGCGCGCGGTAACCCCGGAGTTCGTCCTTGCGGTGAGGGTAGATGAGCCCAACACCGGTGGCATACGCATCGAAGACGCGTGTCCACTCGGACTCTTGGGTGAGGGTGCGGCGAGCAGTGGACTGGTCCTTGCGCATGATGACGTAGCCACCGGCAAAGTCCTTGGTGTCCTCCTGCTGATTTGTGCCAGAGTGAATGGAGGCAAAGAGCTTCTCAAAATCCACATACTGCTCCAGCACAATGGAGCGCCAGAAGGAGCGCGCAAATGGATCATGGAGTGACTGCATCTGACACGCATTGATAATAGCGTGATGTCCTTCTCAGTAGTGAGGAGACGTCGAATGCGCTGAGTCTCCTCGATATGAGGAGTGAGGTTGGAGGGAGCTGCAAGCTGCGCAAGATGCGGAGCTGCAGCGAGGACTGAAGCAGAGATGCCGGACGGAGTAGACTCTGCTCCAAGGAGCCTAGAGAGCAACGAAGCTGATAACGGACCAGCCACGGGTCCGGCGGCTGAAGCGGGCTGCGCGGCAGGCGCTGTAGCAGCAGCAGCATCGAGCTGCGCTGCGAACGCGGCCCAAGCGGCCTCTTCAACGGCACGTCTTCGCGCCTCTTCATCCAGCTCTCGTTGGAATGTAGCATCGCGCTCAGGAGTCCTATCGTGCTCGGGAGCCTTGTCCGGCTTCTTGCGCTGTTCAATGATTTGGGCGACTTGTTCGATATAGTCGTCCATTTCGCCAGCAGACGCGCCGGTTTTGCGGGCAAGCTGCAAGAACTCGCCTTGGGATTTGATAGACCCATCCGCAAACCGCTTGACAAGGTCCTGAAGCTGCTCAGCGCGCAAGCGAATCGCTTCGCGCTCGTCTGGATCCTGATCATAGGGCGAATGGGGGCGAGGAGGTGAATGATTGCGAGAGATACCATCGAGCTCGTCAACATCAGACATGATCCGCTTCCTGGTTCAGGAACGTTGTCAGCAGAATGTGCACCTAAGGCTGTCTGCGCAGGCTTCTCGCCCTCTTGCTGCCTTTTGGCCAGTCTAACACTCAGAACGCGAATGCCCTCGCAAAGAGAACACCCAGGTTGTAAGCGAATAGAGGGCGCCTGAGCTGGGTACCGACCGATCCTTAACCAAGCCTATCGAACACTCAGAGAGCGAACTCGTCTATCAATCAGCGCCCTGATTTACACTCCTTGGTAGGAGTCAGGCACACGCTGTACAACCGGGTGTTGAACCGGTCGCAAGCACAGGTTGAGCTGTACCACTGATCGACGATGACAAGGAAGTACAAGGAGGATACCGAGTCCAGGGAGGTATAGCACGCTGAGCGGAGTATTGAGCTCGATAAGCGGTGGTGAGCCGCTTGGAGAGGGATGTGTGGTGTAGCCACAGGGAAAGGACGCAAAAATGCGGAGCTAACTGTGACCAGATAACACAGGTTAGCTGGAGGGATGAGAGGGTGCAGAGAGCGCACCTGTGACCAGATAGCCCACAGAATGTCCTTGAGAAGGAGTCCTTTGGAAAGGAATGGGTATCTGGGCACAAAATGGGCATCAGCTCTGAAGAGCTGGATGTGAGACATTGGCACATACTGGAAGCAGGGAGAGCAGCGGGAGCGCTAGCGCTCTGGGGCCGGAGCGGACACTTCCAATAGGGTTCTAGGGTGCCAGTACATCAGTCCTGAGCAGGAGGACCGAGTAGAGCGAGTGGTGCTTGCCTGGGAGAGCAAAAGTGCGAATTCCCTCAAAATGGGCACTTTGGACCTGTCTGGACTGGTTTTGGGCTGGGTAGGCGGCTTCAGACAGTGCTCTAGAGGTGTATGGCATCAGTCCTGAGCAAGAGGACTGGAGGAATCACAAACTGCTTGTCTCTGTGAGATGATGATGGTAAGAGACAAAGAGGCAGAGTGTGTGGACTCTTGCTTAAACCTCCCAGGGCGCCCTGTGAGTGGCCTCTGTTGTTACTACAACACCAGACACAGGCTGGGTAAGTCCAGGAAGAGCCCAGAGAGTGGGCTGGCTGCAGTAGGAGCAGCAGAGAGCGAACATGATCCAGCTTTGGAGTGAAATGAGTGTTTGACTTGATTTAAGCTGTCTCATTGAACTCCTTGAGTAGGAAGTTGGGTAAAGGGGTAAGGTGGGGTGTGGAGTGTGCAGAGGCCTCTGAAAACGCTCCCTACCCTCGGAATCCGCGTTTACATCGACCTCGCTTTCGTCTATGCTGGGAATGGCTTTAGCTATCAACTCCGAACCATCACCGGAGTTGACACCTTCTTTAGGGAGCTTGTAGCTATTCTTTGCGCTGTTCATGATGCTGCCTCTCATCCCTCTCCGCCTCGCAGGCTGTTAATCCATTCTGACAGTCTGGACTCCGTCTCAGTGTTTAACACTTTGGCTGCTTCACAGTCAAGTCACAATGCTGTTCTGCTTGCCATTGCTGATATTGTCCTGCGCACCGGCATTGATGTTCGTGTGCGGCACATCCGCGGGGTCGACAATGTGATGGCAGACATGTTGTCCCGCCTACTGTTCTCTGACTTTCAGAAACAGTTCCCCTCCTACCGCGTCCGCACTATGGAGCCACCTCGTGAGCTCCTACCGGCGCGATGGAGAGAGTGCTTTTAGAGGCATTGGGCGAGGGCGGACAGCCTCGTCACCCTCGCCCACCTATGGACTTGCAAAAACTAGATGAACTCGTCTTGTATCTGCAGGCCCATGCTATCGAGACCTCTACGCGTATCAACTACTCTACTGGGGCTAGAGATTACGCCCGCTTCTGTAAAGCACACAATCTGTCTCTGGATCCTACTCCAGAGACTCTAGCACGTTACATTGCATACACGTCCCAATTCATTGGCTCTGCTCCTAAATACTTAACTGGGGCTAAGCACTTCTTTATCCTCACTTTGGTGACGCTTGTGCTTCAGCGCTTGTTCAAGCCGCTATTCGTGGGTTGAAGAAGGTCCGGGCAGATCCTATAGCTAGAAAGCCCCCTCTTCGACTCCATCACCTTCAGCTCTTTGTGGATATCGCAAATCACACCCACAAGTATGATGACTTTCTCTTTGCTACAATCATGTCATGCGGCTTCTATGCTGTTCACCGGATGGGAGAGCTGGTGCAGCCTAATCAGAAGAAGCTATGTGATTGGAAGAAGATCATCAAGCGTGCCAGCCTCACATTTGAGACTGGATATGCAGGCTATCGCTTGCCTTACCATAAGAGCGATCCCTTCTATCAGGGCACTGACATACTGTTTACCTCTCAGACTGTGGCTGATCCTATCACCGTTCTGAAGCAGTATGTCCACCGCAGAGACAAGCTGCATGGTGCTCGAGCGGCTCTCTTCATACGTGAAGATGGCATTGTACCAACTAGATCCTGGTTTGAGTCCAAGTTCTTTGCGCTGGTGAGCAAAGACTTTGGTGGTCACTCGGTTCGTTCTGGGGGTATAACACACTATGCATCCCTTGGACTCTCTGAGACCATACTCCAAGCCCTAGGCCGTTGGTCATCCTCTGCGTGGAAGATCTATATACGTGACCATCCTGCAGTACGTGCCGCTCAGCAATTAGCAGTTCAAAATAAAACCTCTACTTAAAAACCTCCCTCATCTCGCGTTTCGTAAACATCCTTTTGCACCTCCATCCACCCCTCCACTACACACACACACATAGCATAGTAGGCACTTTACGATACGCTGAATTGATGGGGCCCTCGGGGTCCAGTTTTGACCTAACCTTGTGTGATCTAACAAGGATAGGCCCACATATATTGCAGTATACACTTTCATAAATATTGGATTCCTCTTTCCATTTTACACATTATTTGTTATATAGTTACCTTTACCCCTTTGCCCCAACACAGCTTCCAATGCTAATTATGCTCCATCTAATTTTTTGTTTCTACAATTTATACTTTTTATATTAAATAAAAATGCTTAGAATTCTTATTTACATAATTATCCAGATCAAGACTTTATCAACATATTAATCTACATAATATATTATAATGTCAAGCTTGGGTTTGAGGGCAATTGTATCTTATTTTAATTATATCCTAATCTTTGTTTTGCTGCACCTTCTTAACATTAATACAAACATTGCTATTTAACTTGCCGCTGGTTACATATATAAACCATTTAACTTACCACCTCTTTCACAATTTTGCTGTTCTCTGCAGAATGCTATTATTTGGAAGCATTAAGCTAAAGTCCGCCGCCTCTTTTACCTCTTATAATTGTATAAAACTTTAGTAAACAATGACATTCCTAACTCAAAAGCTATAATCACTTACAAGATATTTACTATTGTTATAAAGAATCTTATTGCCTCTGAGCTAGAATTTATCAATACTTAAACTTAATCTTAAGTAAGCCTTTTATTATATCTCCATACAACTCAAAGACTGGCCTCTTTTTCACCTTATTTGAGCTGATAAATTCTATTATAAATTGATTTTGTGCTTTGGTCTTTGTTCTACATCTTACATCTTAAATCTTTTTAATAAAGCTTTGCATTAAATAATCCAGTGTCACATTCTTGTGCATATCTGCCACTACCTCAAGAATTTCTTAGTATTTTTTGCATTTGAACAACCTATGAATCTTATAACACACACACTTAATTAAATACTAGCTTTAGGCAAGCAATTAAGTCTTTATTTTTATCTCTTAAAAGTAGAAAGTCCCTCAGAGGTCATGACTTATTTTGATATTATTTATGATTCCTTTAAATGAAGGCACACCTTCTAAAGAATGAACTCACTGATCTTTAAAATTTGCTGACAATATGAAAAGCTATACTTGACTGCTTTTTTGCAATCTTAACAAACTTATAGATTACTTGTAATTCTGCTTATAAATTATTCTATACTTTTGTACATTCATTTGCTTAATTCACTCTTTCTTATTATTATTCCACATTTCATTTATCTGTTGTGACATTTGTTAATTTGTTTGCATCAATATTAAGTGGTGACCCAATGTTGTGCTGTAATAGGATAATGAAACCATGTTCATTTTCTTACATTAAAATAAAAGGTTATTTCCATTTATATAAATATATATAGTATTAAAAGATTTGACGAGATCTTTGCATTACACTGGTTTACAGTGCAAGACCCCTCATCACATTTGGCATCTGCACATTTAAGTGAAGGAAATGTTTACAGCATTTTATGCTATTCTGTATTGAGATTATAATTTTCAATATAAATATATAATTTCTCATATTGATAACCAAGTAGTTTATTAAGTACTTAATAATTACTTAATTCAATACAACACCATACTGTGATAACTCTAATAGTTTTTTAACTCAGCATATAATCTCAACTTTGCTTTTTATTTCATTTAATTATTTTCTTTTAATAACACACTTGCTAATGCTGCTTCTTATTTTTATATACTTATTTATTTCAATTGACTTTTCATTTTAACTCAAAGTCCTCTTTTAAAGATCTTTAAACTAATAATATTACTAACATACATATTTTACTGCACCTATAATATTTTACCTTTGATATAAACTTTTATTTAGTACATAAACAACATACTTTACTAGTCAAAGGTTATTTATTAACTATGTTTATTCAGTTTCACAATTTTTATAATAGCAATAAATGCTTTCTTTCTATATTATAAAAAGTTGTTATGCAATAAATTCTGTCTCTTAGTTCTTATATTGAATTCAAAACTATTAAGATATATACCACCTATATTAAGCCTATATATATCAATTTTAACTTTTTGTTCTTTATTATTAACTCTTCTTTTATTTAGCCATTTAAAGGTAGTATTAAATGTTATCAAAATAAACATAACAAAAAGCTAAAATAACTTATAACTCTTTCTCTCTTGTAAGATTTTCTTATACAGCTCAAACTCAAATCTTAATCCAGCAATAAAATCATTTATACGGCATTTTGTGTTGCATTTATTAGTCTTTTAAGTTGTCATAAGTTTATTCTTTGAAGTTAATAACATAGTGTTTAATTCAGCAATATAGTTTTTTAGGTCTCAACACAATTTATATCATTTTATTAGTATGCCACATCTGTGGGTACATACTGGTGGTGTGGGCAAATAGCGATACCAATATTGGTTATATTAGTAATTACTCTAATGCAGTTGATGATGTTACCAAAAGCTATACCCCTCCTCTCTTCTTGATATGCGCCGCACTGCAAATTGTGTATCCTGTCTAAACATGCCCTCTACCTATCCTCTATCTTAGATTCAACAATATCTTTTAGATCCTCCAATTCTGCTAGTTTAAAGTTCGCTCAATTCATTCCATATTCTATCACATCACCTACTTTGTGCAATGCCTTCATACCACCCACTTTCGCCGTAATGTCTGCACCAACTTCCATTAATGAAATCTTAGTTTTGCCTCATCCTTGCGGTTAACCAAAGGGATTCAAGAATAAGGAGAAGACCGTGCTGACTGCCTTTCACAGCCTTAGCAACGCAGAGGAACAGTCTATGTGTTCAGTTGGCCAGCCCAAAAGGTCTGGATATTAACAGATTGCACAGAGGGAGGCATTGAGAAGCCAAAGAGAGCGAGGGCGCATTATTTCTGGATTGGTGTAATTTTCTTCCTCTTCTCAAAGAATGATATACTTATTTTTGCCAGCACGTTTCCGGTACTGGTTCAAGTGTTGCTTCTGGTAGTGGAACTATGAATCTGTGCCACCCTTTAATGACCTTCACCCCCACCACTTCCAATCCTACTGTTGCCTCCACCCTTGCTTCTGCACCGTCCTCGTTTGATACTAACAATAAATCGTTTCCAACTATATCTTTAACGTTCTCACAATATCCTTATCTACATCTATTTCTCTGAATGTACCCATTCCATCACCATCACGCTCCGTGCTTTCAAGCACTCAGCGGATTGTTGAGGCAAAAGCCGATCCTATATCCACTCATCCCTTACCCTCCTCCCAAACCATTTGTGATGATCCTTTCTCCAAACTGAATAATTGTGATGATGACTATGATCATTTAGATTTGTTCATTGCTGAAGAATTAGGAGAGGACAATTAAAGCAATGATAAAGATGACGCGCTCACCTCGTTGTTGCAAAAAATCAATCAGCGTCCATATTTTGTTTGGTTTCAATGCTTTCTTAATAGGGCGTTGGCGCAGTTAGAGAAGGACTAATCTACACTATCCTGCATTTCTCATGTCTACTCTTCTGATATATTTTAGCTACCGTATTAATGTAATTTCTTTCATCTTAAACACTTAAATATCTGTCCGCAAGATCTCTTCATTCCTACTTTCTTCATATGGGATCCTGCAGCTATTATGAGCACAGGCATTACATGTCCTTCTTATAATATTTATTTGACACGCAATGGGGTTGTCAAACGTCCGCAATGTATTGTCAATATTGACAAGACATTCTGGATTATTGGTTACAGCTATGTTTACAGATCATGCAAGCTTAAGCTATGCAGTTGAGATAAACATGTACTGAAGAAGTTGTTACAACCACTTGCTGCAGAGTTTCCGGCATGTTTAATGTAACAGTTAGATCTTTCAATACGTGTATTAGGAGTTGTCTGTTCTTATATTCAGAATAGTATAGGTGCCCATCAAGTTGCAGACACGTTCAGAATGCAGTACCTGAAGCAATATGACAAGCTGCATGTGTGTTACCTCCATACTCAAATGGCCTGTATGAATCTTTCTAACAAGACATACAAACCTTTTCCTACTTTTAACGATAAAACAGACAAGGAATTTTATGGATTCATGCCCAGTGGACAATGATTTCGCAATGTTTATAATGCATTTATTAAATGCTTCAAACATGTATTTAATCAACATACAGCCATGCTCTTGACACTTGTCTGTACCATTGATCACAGTCACCAAGTATGTTATTTTTTTGATATCAAAACAATTTTTCTAACGAATTGAGTTTAGCTTGCCAAACATATTTTTAAACTTAATGGTATTTCAATATTCATGGTATTGTTGATTGTAATTAATAAGAAGAGCGAGATCCGGGTTTATGTCTTTGTTATAACAAAGTCTCATTTGCAGTTTGAGAAGACACTAAAGAAAATGTCCAAGTTACTTTATCTCTACGGCCATCTTCTACACTGACAACATGTCGAACAAGTGAATGCTTGAATTTATCTTCAAATCGCTTCTACAAAGTGTTGTAGCAGTGAAGAAGTATTTAAACCTTTCAAAATTCACTATTCCCTCTGACATAGTCACAACAACCATTCTTGATTCGATATTCGCAATCAACAATGCACTACAAGCGATTATAAGTGATCTTTATTCTAGCAACAGCAACCTCATTGTTGGATTTAACTTAAAATAGAATATTGAGATTTCTCAGCATGAACATGTTATTAGATATGGGTCAACAGCTGTCATTCAAATAGCCTTTAAGAATTAGATCTTTATTCTTCTTGTTTATTCTTTTTTATTACTATGCATGCTATATATATTCTGATTTGGATGTAGATCAATAAAATGCTTGTTACCAAGCATCTTCCACAGCAGCTTGTAAACTTCCTACGTGATGGTTAAATGTTTAAAGTTGGTTATTTTGTTAATGATAACCTTTGGCAATTAGCTTATGACCTTTTACAAAACTTATTTGTTGGTGGCTTAGAGCTTGGAGCCTTTGAAAAGAAATACTTTCTAATTTTTAGTTCAACAATCTCTCTTGCTGATCTCACAGCACAAATACTTAATCAATGTTTTCCAAAAAATATTGTAGAGCGAATCAGTAATAACTAATTCAATTATGATCAATTAAGTACGCTGCCTGTGACGTATATGTCTCGCTCTGTCTTTTCAACAAAATCAACAAAACTGTTGCACCTAAACCTCTTGAACCCTCAACAGTCTTCAGTATTTCTATTATTCTTTTAAGTAATGACAATGCAAAGACTGAATATTAACAGAAGCTTCAGCAGTAGGATATGTTAATAGAATTTATATTACATCTACTTATATTGTAATTCGAATAGATGAAGTGGTGGTGCCAAGAGTCATTATGACTCAACATTGTTGGCAGCCTCTAAACAAATTTGAAGCTATCCCATTTTATGCTGTATGTTATCAAAATTGTGTTTACATCGCCTTTATATCAATACCTGTTCAATTCCCATATTCTCCGTCATCGCATACCACCAATCATAGTGCTACTACTCCTATGGAAGTTGATCCAGACAATGAACCTGATAGTATTTCACTTAGTGATATGCTTTGTTTGGATTTTTGGATCTTGACTCAGAGTCTTCTTCTGTCCAGCAATAAATGAGTTTCGAGTCTATCTCAGATAGTGCAAAACTCACAATATTATATCTTGGTGATCAAAAGCTGTCATTTAAGAGCTTTTCAGATCGTAATCTTGTTCGCAGTTGTATTATCAAAGACACCTAGCACATAATGGACATGCTTTACATATCTTAAGTTCATGAATTATGTGTTGCATTTGCTTAAGCGTTTTATGAGGCATTATTTATTCCTCATTCAGAAGACAAGTCATGCATCAAGATTTGGCTTCATTTGAAAGCGCTGAAATGGAAGGATATGTTGCAATATAAGTCCAAGTGGCTGTGGTGTCATTGTTGCTGTATGATCTCACCTCTAGAGACTCTTTATCCCTTGGTTCATGATGTTCTTCACACATGGGGCTCTCTAAAGGATGCAAAGACTGCTGCTCCGCTCTTCAATGCCGCTGCATAGTAAAAGGCTAAAAGCATCCTTGAACTGATTCGCAATGAATATGTATCTAATCCTTTTGGAGTTCCTCTTTATTACTGCATTGGGCTTGATGCTCAAGCAGGTGATCTCTCAATCTACCATTGCTTTCGAGGTACCAATATAACTGAGAGTTGAGTTCATACTTATTTACGTGCACACTTATCAACCCAAAGCACGTCTGTTTGTTATATGGTTGCCTATCTCTTAAATTTTATCTTGCGGCATGATTTTCTAGTAAGTTTGTTTCCAGGCAACCAGTTAATGTCTTGCTTCAAGCTCACCTAAATTTTCTTTATAGGTTAGAATATTTAACTTAACCGATTAGAAATACACTAACCACAACTTTATCTGACTCTTGAACAAAATTCAAGAACTTGAGATTACCCTCTTCTACTATTACGTCAACTGCAGTCCTGCACACCTTTCCTGAGTAAACAGAAATCTCTATTAAGCAACAACCAAAGAGATGGAAATCATACCGATTCCCGAGTCAGTGCGCATTGAGTCTTGCCTGCAGCCCTTTGTTTCTGGTGTTAATAGAAAGCAGAAACAGGCATACTTAACATAAATGCAGGGCACTCAAAAACCTGTTCTACCGGTTGCTACTATTGCTGAGCAGAAGCTATTCAGCAAGCTCATGAGGACTCTCGCCCTAATTCTATACCACTTCTACCTCAGATGCAATTTGCGCAGATGCCGTCAAAATTTGGAACTGTCTTGCAACACAAGTGATGTTTATTATAAGGTTTGTACTTTACTTTAGTTGTTCAAACAGCTTACCACATTTCATATTGGGGATTGGAAAAGTGCGGCTAATGCTTGGCAGTCTGTAGCACTTGTATTCACAAAGACGCAGCCTCTACAGAAGTGGTTACATGATTCTTGTTGGTCTAAACAAGTAAGTGCAACCACATTAACACCGCTACAGCCACACAAAGTGAATAAGGGTTTGTGTTTAGTGAAGAGCTCAACCACTATACTTGCAGGATCTTCTTCTGCACCGAGAACATTGTCCTCAGCACCTATTGCATCCTCTTTTACAGCTGTCCCGGATCCCATATACATAGCAGAGACCTTGTCACCTCAGCAGTCCAATACAATGGACACTATAACGGCACTGAGTCAAAAGCGTGTTTGAGATGCTCAGCCAGAGGTTATAAAGTAAAAAAACAAAAAACACGTACTCATGCGCGTTGCGGGCAAAGCAAGGATTGTAACAAGAAACAGGCTTGGTATAGGTGTCAGCACAGCTGTCAGGACTGTGACTCTTTAAGTGTGAGACAGTGTGCGAGTTGTGAATCTACTCACCTCCTGCAACCATGTTGTAATCCTCAGCCCTTACCCACTGCGGCACGAAAGTGTATAGTATCATAGTGTATCTAAAATCCATTAGTTCTCTCGCCTCTTAGTTTTAAAACTTCAACAGCTGACAGACTCACCTTTCTCATAATATAATGATCTACAGACGGGAGTAGCTAGCAACGCCAGCGCACCGGCAAAGGCCAGTGCTCCCATTTGTAATAAATCATCATCATTCACCGGAACACTACATTCATTATTTTCATGCCCGTTGCCAACCCCTGAGTAATTGCGCAAGGACTTCCAACATGCATGATGCACCTCAACAATGTGCGAGGAGTGAGGAGGCAAAGACAGAGGATAAAGAGCGTAAGTTGATGACAAGGATTGTGCAAATGTAGATCAATAATTGCACCACCAACAATAGCCGCCAAAGAGAGGAGAACATGAAACAGGAAGAAACAAGCATTGTGCGGGTCCAAGATGGCCCTTGGAGTAAAGTCAGAATAAGGAAGCAGATCAAAGAGAGAAGGGATAAGTGATAACAGATCTACACACCTTTTAGGCCGGGACACATGCACTACACCATTCTGGCCGAATCTAAAGCCCCTCATTTCCTAGATGCTTCTAGTTGTTACCAATGTGTATTTGTAGAATGTTGTTGCATGTAGTTGTCCAAGGGCTTGCATAGCAGGGGCTAGTACCCCAATGAGATCTGGAAGGAAATACAATTGATTGCATTTGAGCGCACATTGTGACGTCGATGTTCCTTTTCAAAATAATTCCCGTTTGAGATTGCTATTTGATTGGCAGCTCAAAGAATGAGTCCTCAGCAGTAAGTGCCATTTAATACCAATCCTAAAAGGAAAGTTTTACATAAATTTCCTAGTTGGTATCTGAAAGCGCGTCTTATAACAATATACACAGTTGTTCAGGCTTCATTTGGCCCTTGATACATCTAGCAAAGGCCCTACTCTACTTGGAATAAAGACTAGACCCATAAGTAGTCTATACCTTCCTCTTTCCTCTCTTCTTTTCTTTTTTCTTTTCTTTTTTGGATTTTCTTTAATTTCTTTTTATTGTGCCCACAACATCAGTATCCAGCCACATCTGTTTATATTTTTATTCCTATTTTTAAAATTAATTTATTTTAAAAAGGTGTTATAGTTGAACTTATTGCACCTTCTGAAAAATTCACCTGTCCATTTGCAACTTTTAAATACTTGTAAGACAATAAGTTTAGTGGCAGTTCTAATGTATTTTTGTGTTTTAATCTTAACAATTCCATAAAGCTAATCTTTAGGGTTTTTTTCATTTTACAAGTCTGTTTTGTACTTGCCTTTGTTAATTACAATTTAAATCTCGTTTTTAATCATTGCTTTTGACAAGATAATGCATCTTTAGTCGCCGCAGCAGAATACTCATATTATAAAATTTAGCTCTTTAAACATTGGAGAAGTAATATTTACAAACTATATATTGAGATTAAATTCATTAAATTACTGTATATTCCAAACTCCTTTTATTGAGTCCATTCCTCATCAGCCTCTTACATCCCTTAAATATTTTAAGCTTGCTTATTTTGTCTAGAATTATCTCTCTTTAAATACTTATAAATTAGTTTTTTACAATTCTATGTTGTTCCTAAACCTTAGTCAGTCCTCTCATTTTGTTAGATCTTCCTCTTTTTTTATCTCCTTCTTTTTGCAGAAATGAGCATATTAATAAAGTGAATACATGAAAGCTTATTCAGGATTAATGCACAAATTAACATATTTCATGTTGTGCTTTCTGTTTGTTTTATTTCTTTTTTATGTTTAATATATATTTCTTGCAAGCAGTGAATGAGATTTATTTCTTTGCTTACTTGCAGATACATCTATTTACTTTATTACAGTTTTTTTACTTACTATTTATAGTTTTTGTCTCTTTATATATTATTCAGTTTCTTATTTACTTTGTCTAAATATTTTTTTATACTACTTTGCAATTTCTTACCTATATAATTATTATATACTGCTGTGATTAGTTGAGTGTGTCTTTTTAAAACATCCAAGAATTAATTTCTCATAATATTATTTTATTCCTAAATCTTAAGTAGTTTTTCATCTTGTCAGATCTCCCTGCTAAGATAGGTAATTTAGACTTGAGGGCCTATCTATAGTGTCTGACATAATCACATGTAAGTGGAAGAGATGCTCGAAGGCGTTTTAGATTGTGATAGTACATTAGTAGTAAATACATAACCGCACTTAAAGCATGGTGGTGGTGGTACAGCGTCTGATTCACGCTTCAACAACTTAGGCTTCATCAGCGCCGCCTGAACTCGCTTCTGAACGAGCGACTGCTCGTTTGGCTTCGAGGAGGATGAGGCAGGCTGGTTGGCTCTTGGCTGTGTGCTTTCCTCCGCACTCACTGCAAGAACCGTGAAGACGGCCTGCGGAGCACGGAGATGAGCATTTACCCAGATTCCAATTCTGGCAAACAACGCGACGACGCGTCGCAGACTGTGAGCTGCCAGAGTCAGAGGACCGCTTGCGAGGATTTGCTCCCTCAGAGGTGCGCAACATCTCAGAGAGAAGAGGAAGCTGGAGCGCAGTGCAATCATCGAGATGGAAAGGAGAGTTAGCATAGCGAATGCGAGTCTCCTTATCACAGCGAATAGGGAACACTGGATTCGAGGGTGTAGCGCGAAACAGCTCAATGATGAGCGCGCGGTAACCCCGGAGTTCGTCCTTGCGGTGAGGGTAGATGAGCCCAACACCGGTGGCATACGCATTGAAGACGCGTGTCCACTCGGACTCTTGGGTGAGGGTGCGGCGAGCAGTGGACTGGTCCTTGCGCATGATGACGTAGCCACCGGCAAAGTCCTTGGTGTCCTCCTGCTGATTTGTGCCAGAGTGAATGGAGGCAAAGAGCTTCTCAAAATCCACATACTGCTCTAGCACAATGGAGCGCCAGAAGGAGCGCGCAAATGGATCATGGAGTGACTGCATCTGACATGCATTGATGATAGCGTTGATGTCCTTCTCAGTAGTGAGGAGACGTCGAATGCGCTGAGTCTCCTCGATATGAGGAGTGAGGTTGGAGGGAGCTGCAAGCTGCGCAAGATGCGGAGCTGCAGCGAGACTGAAGCAGAGATGCCGGACGGAGTAGACTCTGCTCCAAGGAGCCTAGAGAGCAACAAGCTGATAACGGACCAGCCACGGGTCCGGCGGCTGAAGCGGGCTGCGCGGCAGGCGCTGTAGCAGCAGCAGCATTGAGCTGCGCTGCGAACGCGGCCCAAGCGGCCTCTTCAACGGCATGCCTTCGCGCCTCTTCATCCAGCTCTGTTGGAATGTAGCATCGCGCTTAGGAGTCCTATCGTGCTCGGAGCCTTGTCCGGCTTCTTGCGCTGTTCAATGATTTGGGCGACTTGTTCGATATAGTTGTCCATTTCGCCAGCAGACGCGCCGGTTTTGCGGGCAAGCTGCAAGAACTCGCCTTGGGATTTGATAGACCCATCCGCAAACCGCTTGACGAGGTCCTGAAGCTGCTCAGCGCGCAATCGAATCGCTTCGCGCTCGTCTGGATCCTGATCATAGGGCGAATGGGGGTGAGGAGGTGAATGATTGCGAGAGATACCATCGAGCTCGTCAACATCAGACATGATCCGCTTCCTGGTTCAGGAACGTTGTCAGCAGAATGTGCACCTAAGGCTGTCTGCGCAGGCTTCTCGCCCTCTTGCTGCCTTTTGGCCAGTCTAACACTCAGAACACGAATGCCCTCGCAAAGAGAACACCCAGGTTGTAAGCGAATAGAGGGCGCCTGAGCTGGGTACCGACCATCCTTAACCAAGCCTATCGGAAACACTCAGAGAGCGAACTCGTCTATCAATCAGCGCCCTGATTTACACTCCTTGGTAGGAGTCAGGCACACACTGTACAACCGGGTGTTGAACGTGGTCGCAAGCACAGGTTGAGCTGTACCACTGATCGACGATGACAAGGAAGTACAAGGAGGATACCGAGTCCAGGGAGGATAGCACGCTGAGCGGAGTAATGAGCTCGATAAGCGGTGGTGAGCCGCTTGGAGAGGGATGTGTGGTGTAGCCACAGGGAAAGGACACAAAAATGCGGAGCTAACTGTGACCAGAAAATAGCAAGGAAGCAAACCTGTGACCAGATAGCCACAGAATGTCCTTGAGAAGGAGTCCTTTGGAAAGGAATGGGTATCTGGGCACAAAATGGGCATCAGCTCTGAAGAGCTGGATGTGAGACATTGGCACATACTGGAAGCAGGGAGAGCAGCGGGAGCGCTAGCGCTCTGGGGCCGGAGCGGACACTTCCAATAGGGTTCTAGGGTGCCAGTACATCAGTCCTGAGCAGGAGGACCGAGTAGAGCGAGTGGTGCTTGCCTGGGAGAGCAAAAGTGTGAATTCCCTCAAAATGGGCACTTTGCACCTGTCTGGACTGGTTTTGGGCTGGGTAGGCGGCTTCAGACAGTGCTCTAGAGGTGTATGGCATCAGTCCTGAGCAAGAGGACCAGAGGAATCACAAACTGCTTGTCTCTGTGAGATGATGATGGTAAGAGACAAAGAGGCAGAGTGTGTGAACTCTTGCCTAAACCTCCCAGGGCGCCCTGTGAGTGGCCTCTGTTGTTACTACAACACCAGACACAGGCTGGGTAAGTCCAGGAAGAGCCCAGAGAGTGGGCTGGCTGCAGTAGGAGCAGCAGAGAGCGAACATGATACAGCTTTAGAGTGAAATGAGTGTTTGACTTGATTTAAGCTGTCTCATTAAACTCCCTTGAGTAGGAAGTTGGGTAAAGGGGTAAGGAGGGGTGTGGAGTGTGCAGAGGAGGAAATGCAATTGACCCACCAGGTTTTCCGCTGACGTCATTGATCGGCACCGGTCCCGTGGTAGCCGGACGCACACGTTCAAGTCTGTCGTTGTGAATACTGTTCGCCGATGATTTTTGGTAGTTAAAGAAAGTGTATTATATTTAACTGTGAGGTATATATTGCATAATAGGATACTGTGATGACCTTTCCCCGTTCATCTCAGCCAACGGTGCACCTCTTAAAGATGTGATCCCAGCTCACGCGTCTGCTTCCTAATCTGGACTTGCATCAAACCTTCGCGTCAATGGCACCAAGTCCCATTTGAACGCGGACGTTGACCGACTACTATAAAACCAAATGTAATCTACTCACTTCAATGAATTCTGTTGGCTCTAGATGTCGTTTCCCCGGGAAACTGCTGTGTAACCCATTGTGTGCGCCATCTGCCGCCTCTCCTCCTTGCTTCCGCACTCTGCCCAAGTCGTTGGACGAATACTTCCATGCTCAAACTGCCGAATGTCCTGGACAAAATCCTCTGCATCCTTGCCCAACCTTCTACGCTTGATGCTGTTGAACCAGATACCGTTCCAAAACTATGCCTGCTCTCGGATGATTCGAGCCGCTTCCTCCAGCTTATCAGCACGCGCAAGCATTTCCTGAATCGTGTCGTCGGTCTGGAATAATCAGACATGAACGGACTGATGAGTTGATCACTTACCTCCTCCTCAATCTGATCTTGTTCATAGTGGATTGGCGATGTCGCTTGATTAGCTTCAGGACTGTCAAAGTCTGAATCACTGAGCTTGATGGGATCCGAACGCGTTCCGGCCGCACAATCCGTTGCATCCACCTCTCCAGGAACGTCTCCATCCCCTTCAAGACGCCGGCGCTTCCCCAGAACGGTACTTGTCTTCAAAACGGTGCTCCATTCCTTTTTATTCCTGAGCATACTTTGGTCGCCGGTCCATATCTGATCATCGCCATCCGTGATTGTCCCATCCTCCATATTGATGTCTTCCTGAAGCTCTGGGTGTTGGTACAGGGGCATAACGCGTCGACGGACAACCTGAGTCCAAAACTTCGGCGATGGATCTGGAACGGCATGCACAAGGTGCTTGCAGAGGTGGTGTTCATGGTACATCTGTGATCCACATCGGCAGGTCCAGGACTCTACATCGGTATGGTATTCCTCCAGCGACTCCGGGCGGACGACCTTGCTTTTCAACAGCTTCCACTGAGCCTTGAAACAAATTTGGAATGGAGTGAGAGGCTTAGACCGCCCGAGACGGAATTCCTGCGCGTGTAAGTCCATTTTTGACATGTAGGAAGGAGTGACGTCGTAAATGAGGATGTAGACCAGATGGTCCAGTCGAGGATGAAGGAGATAATGGAGCTGATTATGCTTCAATTGCTTGAAGAAGTTCTCAGCAATCATAGTCGTGCGAAGCCGCGTTACGTATGGTGTGGTCGAGCGCGCCCAGAGTTTCCACATTGTTGGACAATACCACGAGTTCCACATGTAGGCCCATACCTCTCGTAGCCCTCGTTGAAAACAGAAGCTATACATATCATGAACAGCCTGCCACTGGATGACCTCTGCCGATTGCGTTGTTCCATCATGTCGTGGGAATACTGGATGCTGGCAGAAGTGTTTTGTGAAGAGATGAAGAAGAGGTTTTCGATGCCAGGCAGGGCAGAATGTGTATGTGGGATCTCTGGTCGCTGTTTCACCCGCCTCAAACATCCAATCCATCCTCCTGATCCTGTTCGATGTCATCAAGACCATCAATGATATCGTTGAGGTCGCCCGACTCCGAGTCGAGATCCTCTTCAACATCCTCGGAAGAAGAACCGGACCCTTCTTGCAGCATTTCACGCGCTCTATATTCCCGAACGGCTTCTCCATTGAGGCGAAGCATGATTGGTGCGTGTACCGGTGCCGTATCCTGTAGAACACCGTTAAGTCGCACCGTGACTCGAGGAATAGGCGCTGGCGCGACATATAGATTCTAAAAACTGTCTGTTAGCCTTGAACGAAATAAGAATTACTAAACTTACTACTGTATCAGCCGGATTCATCTGCGCAATGGGAAGAAACTTTGGATTAATAAAACTATACTCCCGATGTGCCTTCACTGCATCGTAGGGAGCCGGTTGCCGACGCAGAATGGCCAAGCGTGTCTTGATAGCGCGGAGGCAATGCCAAAAGCATAGCTGATGCTTAGCATCTGGAAACCAACGAATGAATGAGTTGATCTCTGTCCGATCCTTGTCTGTAAGCGTGGCAATGACTTTCTGTAACCATTTTGAACGGAAGTACTCAAGCATGGCTTCAAGATACTTCTGTTTTCCATCTTCGCGTACAGTGTGGTTCACCTCCGACTGGATGAGAAGGTATCCAAGCGGACAACCAGAACCGTACACCTCGCCTAGCAGAACGAAAAGCTCGAACTTGTCTTTAGTTGTGTTCCCTAGTTGTGTTGTCGTCAGTACCCTCAAACAGATGCGCAAGAAAGGAACAACAACGAACAAGTAGAATCAAGTGCAATCTCACGGATTTTACCGCCCCATTGGCGCAGAGTCGGAGCAAGGGACCAGGATAGAGCTGTAAACCCATCTGAATCGTGTTGAGGTAAAGGAATGGGGTCAATCTCATAGAGACGTTGTTTCTGATCCGGCGAAGCCTTAAGTTTTGCAGCTTCCTCAATAAGTATCCGAGCTGATTTGACCTCGTCGTCATCGCGTTTCCATTTCCTGCTCGAGAGTTCTGACCAGATGGAATAAATTGCTTTGCGGCTGTATGATGCAGGCGGGCCGAACTTCTTGAGAATCATATCCCAAATCTAGTCCAAGCCTTGTCAGTCAAGTAGTATAAGTGCTCAATAAAGAACGAACTTGTCCGGGACGCATCTCCACATTGTCATGAACAAATTTCTTCACCTCATTGGGTATGTCAATGTGCCAGTAGGGTGCATGATCTTCTTCGTGTTTGAGCCGAACCAGTACATCATTTGCGCCTTCGGAGATGGTAATGAAGAGCCACCCATGGCAGTCAAAACTGTCCATCTGTATCTTGTTGTGGCGGTGCTCAGTTGATGAGGTCTTCTTTGGCTTATGCTGGCGGTTGCATTGTTGCGAGCAGTTGTACTTAAATCGCGTCGTTGGAGTTCGTTTATGTTCATACTGTGATTGGTAGCTAGACATATACATAAGTCTAAGATGTATAATAAAGAACACTAAGACGTACATGAACCGGTACTTCATCTCTTTCCAAATGAGCTCAGACAGCATATCTGACTTTTCTCGCAGGCTTGAACCGTGGATTGACGCAATATTCACGCATGCAGTGATGGATACGACATGATCCTGAGCCCTTACGATGGATAGGAACTGCTCCAGGGCAATTTTGGTTAGATCAAGGTATGCGGACGCGTCGTCTTCCTCCTCCGAGTCGCGTGAGTCCGGAGTAACACCATCAGCCGGAGGATTGGTCGCGTTCTGCGCAGTCCGCGTGGATTGTGGTTGAGAAGCATTCTCCTTTTTAAGATATTAGTAGGAAACTGCAGTGGTTTAAGGTAACCAGCCTTGTTTTTCGCAGCCCGTGCTTTTTGCTTCTTCTCCAGGCATACAATACAGTTTTTGCTATAGCCATCACGTTGACGTTTGAACTCGGACATTGGCTTCGGGCGTCCATGACACGTTCCACAGACTTGGGTCTTGGGCTCCATGTGGGGAAAGAAGGCAGATTCGCGAACAAGACGCGTCGAGAGAAAGGTACCGTGATGCTTTATTATGTAAGTCCAATCAGAAACGAAGCCCAAGTCCAACTCAAGTCAGTGATGCAGCTCAAAGATCAGCCGTTGGCTGAGATGAACGGGGAAAGGTCATCACAGTGTCCTATTATGCAGTATATACCTCACAGTTAAATATAACATACTTTCTTTAACTACCAAAAATTGTCGGCGAACAGTATTCACGACGACAGACTTGAACACGTGCGTCCGGCTACCACGGGACCGGTGCCGATCAATGACGTCAGCGGAAAACCTGGTGGGTCAATTGCATTTCCTGTGCAGAGGCCTCTGAAAACGCTCCCTACCCTCGGAATCCGCGTTTACATCGAGTAAACCACGTGTTGTCATGGACCATACAGGCAATGGTCTCAATGACGGCATTGATCGATGTAAACGCGGATTCCGAGGGTAGGGAGCGTTTTCAGAGGCCTCTGCACACTCCACACCCCACCTTACCCCTTTACCCAACTTCCTACTCAAGGGAGTTCAATGAGACAGCTTAAATCAAGTCAAACACTCATTTCACTCTAAAGCTGTATCATGTTCGCTCTCTGCTGCTCCTACTGCAGCCAGCCCACTCTCTGGGCTCTTCCTGGACTTACCCAGCCTGTGTCTGGTGTTGTAGTAACAACAGAGGCCACTCACAGGGCGCCCTGGGAGGTTTAAGCAAGAGCTCACACACTCTGCCTCTTTGTCTCTTACCATCATCATCTCACAGAGACAAGCAGTTTGTGATTCCTCCAGTCCTCTTGCTCAGGACTGATGCCATACACCTCTAGAGCACTGTCTGAAGCCGCCTACCCAGCCCAAAACCAGTCCAGACAGGTCCAAAGTGCCCATTTTGAGGGAATTCGCACTTTTGCTCTCCCAGGCAAGCACCACTCGCTCTACTCGGTCCTCCTGCTCAGGACTGATGTACTGGCACCCTAGAACCCTATTGGAAGTGTCCGCTCCGGCCCCAGAGCGCTAGCGCTCCCGCTGCTCTCCCTGCTTCCAGTATGTGCCAATGTCTCACATCCAGCTCTTCAGAGCTGATGCCCATTTTGTGCCCAGATACCCATTCCTTTCCAAAGGACTCCTTCTCAAGGACATTCTGTGGGCTATCTGGTCACAGGTGCGCTCTCTGCACCCTCTCACTCCCCTCCAGCTAACCTGTGTTATCTGGTCACAGTTAGCTCCGCATTTTTGCGTCCTTTCCCTGTGGCTACACCACACATCCCTCTCCAAGCGGCTCACCACCGCTTATCGAGCTCAATACTCCGCTCAGCGTGCTATACCTCCCTGGACTCGGTATCCTCCTTGTACTTCCTTGTCATCGTCGATCAGTGGTACAGCTCAACCTGTGCTTGCGACCGCGTTCAACACCCGGTTGTACAGCGTGTGCCTGACTCCTACCAAGGAGTGTAAATCAGGGCGCTGATTGATAGACGAGTTCGCTCTCTGAGTGCGCCGTAACACGTTCGCTCTCTGAGTGTTCGATAGGCTTGGTTAAGGATCGGTCGGTACCCAGCTCAGGCGCCCTCTATTCGCTTACAACCTGGGTGTTCTCTTTGCGAGGGCATTCGCGTTCTGAGTGTTAGACTGGCCAAAAGGCAGCAAGAGGGCGAGAAGCCTGCGCAGACAGCCTTAGGTGCACATTCTGCTGACAACGTTCCTGAACCAGGAAGCGGATCATGTCTGATGTTGACGAGCTCGATGGTATCTCTCGCAATCATTCACCTCCTCGCCCCCATTCGCCCTATGATCAGGATCCAGACGAGCGCGAAGCGATTCGCTTGCGCGCTGAGCAGCTTCAGGACCTTGTCAAGCGGTTTGCGGATGGGTCTATCAAATCCCAAGGCGAGTTCTTGCAGCTTGCCCGCAAAACCGGCGCGTCTGCTGGCAAAATGGACGACTATATCAAACAAGTCGCCCAAATCATTGAACAGCGCAAGAAGCCGGACAAGGCTCCCGAGCACGATAGGACTCCTGAGCGCGATGCTACATTCCAACGAGAGCTGGATGAAGAGGCGCGAAGGTGTGCCGTTGAAGAGGCCGCTTGGGCCGCGTTCGCAGCGCAGCTCAATGCTGCTGCTGCTACAGCGCCTGCCGCGCAGCCCGCTTCAGCCGCCGGACCCGTGGCTGGTCCGTTATCAGCTTCGTTGCTCTCTAGGCTCCTTGGAGCAGAGTCTACTCCGTCCGGCATCTCTGCTTCAGTCCTCGCTGCAGCTCCGCATCTTGCGCAGCTTGCAGCTCCCTCCAACCTCACTCCTCATATCGAGGAGACTCAGCGCATTCGACGTCTCCTCACTACTGAGAAGGACATCGACGCTATTATCAATGCGTGTCAGATGCAGTCACTCCATGATCCATTTGCGCGCTCCTTCTGGCGCTCCATTGTGCTGGAGCAGTATGTGGATTTTGAGAAGCTCTTTGCCTCCATTCACTCTGGCACAAATCAGCAGGAGGACACCAAGGACTTTGCCGGTGGCTACGTCATCATGCGCAAGGACTAGTCCACTGCTCGCCGCACCCTCACCCAAGAGTCCGAGTGGACACGCGTCTTCGATGTGTATGCCACCGGTGTTGGGCTCATCTACCCTCACCGCAAGGACGAACTCCGGGGTTACCGCGCGCTCATCATTGAGCTGTTTTGCGCTACACCCTCGAATCCAGTGTTCCCTATTCGCTGTGATAAGGAGACTCGCACTCGCTATGCTAACTCTCCTTTCCATCTCGATGATCGCACTGCGCTCCAGCTTCCTCTTCTCTCTGAGATGTTGCGCACCTCTGAGGGAGCAAATCCTCGCAAGCGGTCCTCTGACTCTGGCAGCTCACAGTCTGCGACACGTCGTCGTGTTGTTTGCCAGAATTGGAATCTGGGTAAATGCTCATCTCCGTGCTCCGCAGGCCGTCTTCACGGTTCTTGCAGTGAGTGCGGAGGAAAGCACACAGCCAAGAGCCAACCAGCCTGCCTCATCCTCCTCGAAGCCAAACGAGCAGTCGCTCGTTCAGGAGCGAGTTCAGGCGGCGCTGATGAAGCCTAAGTCGTTGAAGCGTGAATCAGACGCTGTACCACCACAACCACGCTTTAAGCGTGGTTATGTATTTACTACCAATGTACTATCAGAATCTAAAACGCCTTCGAGCATCTCTTCCACTTACACTGCTCCTCCGCTTCCTTTACCTCCTCAGCAAATTCTCAACGACTCCTCCATCCAGCAGTCTCTTGCTGCAGTAGCTGACTACATCAAGGTCAGCACACCTATCGACATTGACCGCTTTGAGCGGCTTCTTGCCAAACATCCCAATCAGCCCTTTGTGAGCTCTATCATCCGCTCACTCCGTGAAGGGTTCTGGCCTTTACACAATGGTCAGTGGGAAGCGCACCTCAGAGACAAGATTAGAGACAACTACTCTACTGAGGAGTGCGATCTTGTTGAGCTGCGCAAACAGCGAGATCAAGAAGTTGCTGCTGGCCGCTGGTCCCCTGCGCTTCCAGAAGGCTTTAAGCTCTTGCCTGGAATGCGCCTGTCACCCATGTTTGTGGTCTGGCAGAAGGGTAAACCACGCGTCGTCATGGACCATACAGGCAATGGTCTCAATGATGGCATTGCCAGAGCCGATGCCAAAGTCAAGTACGACGATATGCACTCCTTTGGGCAGGTACTGCATGACGTCCTACAAGCTCATCCTCACGAGGAGATCCTGCTTTTCAAGAGCGACATCTCTAAAGTGTTCCTCAATCTCCCCGTTCATCCCATTTGGCAGCTACAACAAGTTGTCATTGTCGACGGCCGCTATCACATTGTGCGCCGTCTCATCTTTGGCAGTCGTGCATCACCATACTGCTGGTGTTCGTTCTCTGGCCTGGTTAACTGGGTTGCTTGGGAGCTAGATATACCAGATCTGCACGACTACATGGATGACTTCTATGGCTGGGACACCAATCACAATCTGGTGCTCTTTCATGGACAGCGACGTCCCCGACGTCAAGTCCAGCTTCTCCTTCTGTGGGACTCTTTGGGCATCCCATACGAAGATAAGAAGCAGGAACACGGTCCTCAGCTAAAATCATTGGTTTCTGGTTAGACACTGTTCACGGGTCTATCTCTCTCTCACCAGACTCCATTGCGGACATGATCACCACCATTCAGTCGTTCTTGTCCCAGCAAAAGCCTGTACTCAAGGAGTGGCAGTCCTTGGGTGGGTATCTCAACTGGGCTCTTAATGTGCTGCCTTGGGCACGGCCAGCACTTACAGAGCTCTACCGCAAGATGAGCGGTAAAACACTGCAGTACAAAGGCATTCCATTGAACGTTGAGGTTAGAGCAGATCTCACTTGGTTTGTCAATGCATTACAACACTGCATCGGAGTGCGCTTTGTGAATGCGCAGGCGTGGGATGACTCTGAGGCTGATATGGTCTATTGGACAGATGCGAGTAATCTGGGCCTCGCTTTTGTCTATGCTGGGAATGGCTTTAGCTATCAACTCCGAACCATCACCGGAGTTGACACCTTCTTTAGGGAGCTTGTAGCTATTCTTTGCGCTGTTCATGATGCTGCCTCTCATCCCTCTCCGCCTCGCAGGCTGTTAATCCATTCTGACAGTCTGGACTCCGTCTCAGTGTTTAACACTTTGGCTGCTTCACAGTCAAGTCACAATGCTGTTCTGCTTGGCATTGCTGATATTGTCCTGCGCACCGGCATTGATGTTCGTGTGCGGCACATCCGCGGGTTGACAACGTGATGGCAGACATGTTGTCCCGCTTACTGTTCTCTGACTTTCAGAAACAGTTCCCCTCCTACCGCGTCCGCACTATGGAGCCACCTCGTGAGCTCCTACCGGCGCGATGGAGAGAGTGCTTTTAGAGGCATTGGGCGAGGGCGGACAGCCTCGTCACCCTCGCCCACCTATGGACTTGCAAAAACTAGATGAACTCGTCTTGTATCTGCAGG
>JADNYV010000469.1:0-26621 GCA_015501055.1 Mucidula mucida
CTGAGGCATCCACAGCCCACCTAAAGGAAACTCCTCCGAAGGTTATTCCATAATCACCGGCGCGCAACCACCCGTTGATTCAATAAACTCCACCTGGGCTGAGACGTACGGCGTAGATGATAACCAGGAGCCAAATTTCGTTATGAAAGATTTGCGAGGAGAGGTACGGGAGACTCATAACTTGTCTAGCCTATATGCATGCTCACAATCATCATTTGTAGGCACCGGTCGCTCGCGTCTCTGAGACGTACGCTACCTACACAGGTTTCACAGCCCCTGGCAACACTGGCGTGTGGCAGCGAATCGATTTCTTGTTTGGTGGAAGCAATGGCCAATGGAATGCCCAAGCATATGCTGTAGACGACGCACGATGTGACGATGGGATGTTGATGAGCGACCACCGCCCCACCGTGGTTGACCTGGATATATGAAAGCGTCATATCTTTCAAAGTGCTGCTAGGACCTGCTATTTATGATATGTCATTCGTTCTTTCCCTTGATACATTCCTTGTATAGCTATACGTCGTTGTTAATACTTCCAATGGACACATCGAAACGCCGTACTCCGTTTTCACTACCCAGGCTTGGCTGACCACGAAAGAGTAGTGACACTCAGCGCCTCATGACAGAACTACACTCATACTCTCGTCCATGACGAGACGAGTACTAACTCTCCGATGCCTCAACAGTGATCTCGACAGTAGCATGACGTTGACGGCAGTAGGAGGATGATGATGAAACGATTTGACAACAAATTCAAACTCGCTCGGAGTAATATTGGAGTGAAAGCCTGGGAAATCAACGTGACGAGCAAGCCAGAAGAACATGAGGAGGCTTGAAACAAACGAGGTTTTGATCACTCCTGCGGAATTGAGTGATATCATTCTGGCGGGACACAGTCAGAAAAGTAGGAGGGTGGATTGGAGCAGAACTAAGGAGGGAGCTCAGGATACAGCAGAAAGGGAGCGCAGAAGTTTCGCCGGCCTGTTGATGATTGTACATCATGTACTTAGTATTTCAGGAAAGCCAAAAAGTATATTTTGCCGTCGGCAAAACATTGGTCACGCCCTTTTCGGGGCTTGCCGTTTGTCTGTGCTTGTCTCCGTTCCCAATCTGGCTGCATAGCCATTCCTCTTTCTTCCACGACATCCACGACAGCTAATGATGTGCACTCCATGAACTCAATACCCCCCATGTTCACTGCTGTATACCGTGTCTACCTTATACCGTGGACGTCTTGCCACCAACTGGTGCTCTAGACGTTCCCTGCAACTCGACCCTGATCCACCTTTGTTGTTCCGACTTACCGCATGGAGTGGTCTTGTCCTCCGTTATTGTTTTAACAAGCGCGCAAGAACAACAACAGTAGCAGGCCCTTCATCCACAGCCTTCTTGTTCTTCTACATCCATCACACTATATTAAAACTGCATCGCCTCGTCTCATGAACGCACACCCTCTCTCCCCACACCATCACCATGCTTTACGCGCCTCCGTTACACATGTACGGCGCAGCATCTCAATATCACTATCCATACTATGACCCCACCACCGACGACTGGGATATCGCACAATGGCAGATCGACACCGACGCAAAGACCGCCTCCTCCCCCGAATCACCCACCACATCCCCGACCTATGAATACCTCTTCGACGATTCCGATCCCGAGCTCGACTCTCCCTCCTCCTCCGATTGCGACTCAGCCGACGAGTGGCTTAACGCCTGGCTAGAGTGGAACCCCACCTCATCGCCAGGTCCCCTCCCACCGCTGATCGAGCTCCCAGAAATAGACGAAGACGCAGAGGATGCGGATTTGCTGTCTGCGTTCCCTGAGCCTCCTAAGGAGACACACCCGATGGCGTTTTATCCCGAGAATTACATCAAGCGGCGGCGCGCAGCATCCAGAGCCAGCCTCGACCCCACACTGTATCCACGCGAGATCCGCAATTGTAGTGCGTCGCGCCTCGTTTTGTCTATCAATGCAGGAAGTTAATAACCTTATTTATCCACGTAGTCGACCGTTGGATGACGATGCGCATCGAGCATGCCACCGGAACTGTACGCTTGTCACATCCCTCCGCCTCTACCCCCTGCAGACGACTGTCCTCATTATATCCGCAATACATCTTCGTCGATGCCTATGACGCCATCGCATCCCTCCCAGACCTCGTCCGCGAGCTCGACCCGCGAGATCTCCCACCTGAAGTGGTACTATACCACGGACGGGCGCGATGGCTGATCATGCGCGAGGCCAGCTGGTACATTCGCGCAAAGATACATCGGATGGAGAAGAAGATGAAGACAGGCAGGAATAAGAAGAAAAGAAGAGAGGCTAGCGTCAATTCGTGATTTTGCCTATTTCCATTTGATATTTGAATTTTAGACTTTTGTAGCCAGTCACTCACTCGCATTTACCTCCGTCAGATATCCGCATCGCACATTCTTACTCCTGTATTTTTACGTGTTATACACCTGTAGCCGCATTTCGGAACGATGTATCTTCTGGACAAGCTTTGTAACTGTGGCGCATATACTGAAGACACCCTTCGCGGTCTAACCTATCGTCCTAGCCGCAAGACGAAGATGTCCTGTCTAGCCCTAATCCAAGTAGAGTCGGTACCAACCGTCACACCTTCGTGTTGATTCAATATATCCCAACCAACAATACAGCTGCATACAAGGTCCTCGTGTTACATCTCCCACGCTACTACCACGTCCGACCCGAGCACAAGAAAAATACATGGATATTACATTACTGCAACTCTACGTCCTCGTCCTCATATACATATATCACTTCGTAAAGATTCATATACACCGCCTCCTTCCGCTTCATAGAAGCTTACTCTGCTTCAAGTGCTGCCGAATCACCATATCCCTCACTGCGAAGTACTCAGTCAACGCCCAATAAGAAACACGAGCAGCAGCTCCCACTCACCACTGGCGATAATCCCCGCAGTCGTCCCAGTATCCGTGACGCTCGTCGTAAATGCGTAGAACTTGCGTGGTAGTGGACTATACTCCCGATGTATTGCATTGAATTTCGAGCGCAGATCTGCGGTGTGGTCAGCGCCAGCCCGAAGAGACGATAGAAAGTAAACGTACATTTGCTAACACTATCCACATCATTGCTTTTATCTCCGTAGCTTCTCACGTACTTGGCAAGCTTCACTCCCGCACGCAGCTTGGCACCTAGAATATCGCACTTGTTCAAGAACAATACGAGATCCACCTGCAACGCGTCGTTAGCCTGAATGATCCTAGCAAAGAATTCGATGCCGTAGAGCAACCAAGTAGCCGAAGAGAGTAAAAAAATAAGCAAAACAAAGCAAGTTAACACGAACAAAGGAATAACAGAGTAGTTCGTTCGGAAGAAGACAATCCAAGAAGCACATACCTTGGCCAATAGTTTATTACTACATAGCGCCTTCCAGAGCAACACACTATCCTCAAGGCGGTTCACAGAACGGTCTTCCGTAAGTACCTGGTCGAAGCCGGATATTGGCGCGAGGAATATTATCGCATCGACTGCAAGATGCATGAGCATTTCACACGGTAAGGGGACGACGACACATACCATCGTCGAAAAAAGGCATCCACGTCTCTGCTCAAAATCAGTAATCCCGACTGCGACCCCGAGGAAAGGGGGACATGCTTACGACGCTGTCAGCTCTGTTAGTTCGATATTCATAAGCTTGACGATAAACCGACCTGACTCCGACTTCCCCCCACGTCTACAATCCTCCACTCAGTAGCAGCCTCCCTACCGGCAGATACCTCCATCTCGAATTTGTACTCTGACACGCCGACAGTTTTCAATCGCGCCTTCAATACGTCATCTGTAAGAAGAGGGCTTAATGTTATACGGGAAGGCAACGTATGAGCAACGAACCATCTGTAGGTAAATATTTCAGCCGTGTGATCCTCTCCAGGTCATCTAGGAAGCTTTGAGTAAAAGTCAGCCCACAGCTCAAGCCAATGTCAGAAGACTCACAATCCTGGAACCTCTTCCAGCCGGACCTTCTTCCTCCTCAGCACCGCTCTTACGACTGGATCGTGCCATAACGCCATCATATCCTCGCGACAATTGTACAGTGCCTCATCCACATCTGTGTCGTTCCCAAAGCTAGAGACGCCGTCCCCGCTACGCTCGCTGCCGATACTCCTTTGCCGGTCTCGCCCTACGCCGAGCCCTTCGTAATCGATCCCCTCCCCGGCTCCAAATACTCTTGCTCGTGCCAAAGCTCCGCGCCATCCGACCCCAGGCCGCACGAATATCTCTCCCGCCCGCTTCCCCCGTCTTTCATCGTCGTCGTGACTTGTCGCATCGTCCTCCTCGTGTGGGACAAGTTTCGCAATTAACAGCGCTTCAATATGCCTCAGCGGCAACAGCCTTAGGCGTAACGCGTCAATATGGGCGTGATTCTGGTTCTGAGTATGCGATGGATGGCGGTGATGGTGCTGCCTTGGTGCCGAATATTCCGAGTCCACATCAACCTCAACGTCACTCTCGCCCCCAGACTGCGACTGGGACGCGAACCCAGCGTACGCCCAATCATCATTCGGGTCGAGGTTTCCATTCCCATGCGCATTTGCTATCCGTCGCTTCGAATGTGTCTGTGACTGTCAAGTAAAATTAGAAACTCCATACGAAAAAGATCAAATGAGAATCGTAAACGCACATGTGAATCGGAATGCACCATGCCCGCCCTCACAGGGGACACACCAGGGCTGCCGGGACGCTCCAACGCGTCCAGGATTACCCGAATACTGCGCACCACGTTCAGCTGTATCACAGCACGCCACAGCACGCGTTCCTCCCGAAATGCGGTGGGCGTATACAGTCGTTGGAATTCTAGGGGGAGTGTCAATAAAAAGTTGAACCTTAGGAGTACAGCGGGCGGAAGCAAAAACATTAACGTACGTCTCAGCGTCGTGCTCTTTCCACTTTCGCTCTGGCCTAGTAGTAGAAGCCGCACTATCCGCTTGCGCTTCGTCGCTTGCCGTTCTGCCTTGATGCTTTCGTCAATCGCGAGAGATACCTGTGAGATATTAGCGACTGCAACTGGGCGGAAATAAGGCGAAAGTAGGCAAAGATGGGTTTGAACTGGGATGCAGGAAGATGAACACGAAAAGAAGGAGCGGCATAACAAAAGTAAGCAAAAGTTACTTACCGCCCTCGCCTTTTCCTCACGTTCAAGACGCACGCGTCGTTCGGCTTCCGTTTCGTCTGGCGGCGGCTTCAGCGCCTCATCGAGTGGGTCCATCGCCACGGGCATCTACAGTTTGGGTGTATAAATCTTGTCACGGTTTCTCGTCGTCGAAAAATGCAAGTTTGCGCGGTATAATGATGGAATGGATGATACCGATGTCGGGCCAGCGCACAGTCGGCCGGGGTATCGGGCCAGCGCACAGCCTGTCGGGGTATCGGGCCAGTGGTATAGGGATGAGCGGGGTCGGGCCAGCGCACAGTCCGTGTGGTGGTAGCGAAGGGATAGTAGTGGTATCGAGTTATATGGCGGGGGTCCAAGCTTGTAGGTGTGATGAGCTCGACCGCGTTGCACAGCAGCAGCGTCGGAGGAGCAAAAGCCCAGTCACAAATCCCAGGAAGCATTCCCATCAACGCAGGGTCAGGCACACACACGTGTACTTTACGCCATGTGGCAACAAAGTCTATATGCATTCTCGCCTTGCGTTTCGTCTCTTTCCAGGCGTCCTTCACTCCTATACCACGACAGTCCACTACCAATTCCCAGATTTAACGCTCTAGAATCAAAGCTAGCCTCTAACGTCAAGTCGATTGAAGGGAACGCAGGTGTCAACGTTGGGAAAAGAAAAGGGCAAGGAACGATCATCGGAGTGCGGTTTACGTGTCTCATCATCCTACTGTTCAACCTAGTCGTCAAGCGGTTTTTGAATACTGATTGATTCCGATTGCGAGAGTCCAAGCAGAAGACGAGGAACCATCGTGGTCGAATGATTGTTTGTTGAGGAACCACCAAAGATGAGGCACCAGCAAGCGAGGTTGTCCGCTAAGAAGCACAGGACTTGCGCGTTCGAGGGAACTCGGGCGTCTTCAAGTTCCTGGGCCTGGTGAAGCGGATGTGGAGATAATGAACATATAGATAAAACTCGGGATCCGTCGTGAGATTGGAGCAAGTAAGCCGATAGCCCTAGTACGCACGACACTCGGAGGAAGATCTGGATCTCAGTCGATTCTATGAATGCACCCCTCTTTCAACTTTGGGATCGCACTTTGAGGGTGGACTTGTGAAAAAGGGTAAGGTACGAATCACAGGCACGTCGATAGACTCAATACGCGGTATGACGGAAACAGAGCGGTGTACGTACGCGACAAGACGGAAATAGCTCTGTGACGGGAATAGAGGGGACGGATGCAGACAGGTCATGCGGGTCGCGAGAGGAGTTACGCGGAGCAAGGAACCATCGTTATCGAGGGGGCGAACAGTCAAGTAAAACTAGTGCTAGTCGTCATGTCATCTACAACGTATAGAGCATCATCTTTCTGATTCTTCCGTACAAAATGCTTTTCTACGCTAGTAACTCAAGCTCTTTCATTCAACATGCACCTTTCTCGAAAGAGTCCCAAATCTAGGTCTTCATCCGCTGCACTACGATCACTTAATAGGTACCAGAGGATCAGACACATAGCAAATACTCGTGGACTCTTCTACTCATTCGCTCCCTCATTCTTCGCAACGCACGTTCAGACTGCTTGGCAACTCCCGTGGATTCTCATTGATTCCCATGGCCGCGTCTGATCGTTCCTTGTCATCCACACTCAAACGCCCTGGTACGTGTACGCGAACAAGTCATCTCCTCACACTTAGGTACAGGAACTAAGTATCATGTATCGAGGTGGTAAAGACGAGATACATATTTTTTTCAGACGCGTTGTGACCGCAAAGACCTTGGCGACGGTAAGAGCACGTCAGAATTAACGCATGTGCGCACTGAGATGCACCTGCCAGATCTCGAGCTGTCGAAAGTCACGATGTGGCGTATCCGGTATTAAATTCCCCGCCCATTGAGTCGTCACTCTATACAGATTAGAAACAGCATGCTACAGCTCAAGGCCAGAGTGTATTGAGGCACAGGTCCCAGCGAGGTTCCGCGGGCGGAAGAAGAGAGGTACATAACCCTCCCGCTTTCCAGAATGGTAAAACCGCAACTTCACAATATACAGAAACACGTAAGACGGGCATCGAACTATGCGGCCACATTTTTTGAGAAACCCAGTAAATGACGGTTTATAAGATATATGCGAACATATGAGCATGCGTAGAAGCTCAAGGCTGATGGCCCAGCTCCTCCGAGGATCCCGAATCCGCCACCATCACCTTGAAAAAGCTCTCAGAATATCGACAGTCGCGCCATCCGGCCATTATTCAAGACCGCAATGACATCGACATCCCCTGGCCCTTTTCCACGGACTTCACAAACGGGCCCAGACATTGACGTTGCATCGCTGCTCAGGCTCCTCAAGGAGTTTATGTGCGCCGTTGATTTCCGCCTCAATGAAATACTATGACGAGGAAACACCTACACTCGTGGTCGTTGTCGAGACGAAACTGTGAAGCCGAATCATGAGGGGTTTAAGCGAAACTCTGCAAATTGCTTACCCCAAAAATTCGTGCGCCACAGTGTTGAGGTTAGACCTACGTGGGGGTCCTTTGCAGAACTACGTATTCTGCTCGCGTGTCAGAAGACGTTTCAAACCGGAGGGGTTATCGGAATACAACGATGGCCGACGCTGAGCAATCGACGTTCATAGCAGAGAAGGCATAGATGTCTATCCCTAGTGCAAATCGATAGTCAGCTGTACGAAAGGCGATTGACCAGAGAGTACCTTCGCTGTCGCCTACGTGTGTGATGGGAATCGAAAGAACGAGTCAGACATTGTTGGCTGTAAAGTACACATTCATGAGTCAACAGGCGCTGAGCTGCTGAGCGAGTGGGTATCTCGGGTGGAGGATAGCGCTCACGGTATAGTACGAGTCATAGTCCGATGCCAGTCCGATGTGATTTCCAATACTGAATTAAGCGCCGCCTTGGTGAAGGAGCTCGATGCTTACCTTTGTGTGTACATGATGTGATTTGAAAAGAAATGATGAACTGTGCGTAGTCATCCGAGAATTGTGGAACAAGGAGATTGCAACTTCCACTTCATCCAATCTCGACGGCGGTGTGAGCGCCGCGGAACTATCACGACACCACAACAACGAATATTCTGCCAGAGGCACATGAGATCGACGGCAGATCAAAGCTCTGGTTGCAAATCATGGTGCATCAAGCGCCTACAGGGCTGTAACTCTTGATTTACGCGACGCCTTGTGGTGCTTTTTAGCTATAGATTTTAGACGCCGAGAAAGTCCAGAGCAAGATGTCTGACCGGAGAAACACCATACTAGCGCCGTAGGCATAACGTTCGTCCGGGTTTGCTGTATTTAGGATGCAGAGCACTTTGAGAGCAATGCTGGCGACGTCGGCGACAGGTGGCACACGGATGATCGTGGGAGTTTACCACCGAATTGGGAGACTGCGGACCGAACGCATGTCTTCTTTGAAACCCCGTCAAAGCAGCAAATACGACGCTTAGCTGTTACCATCGGTCTCTACTGTGCACGACTGTGTGATTGCTCCCTTGGTACTACATTCTGAGTAATGCTATCACCCGAACAGAAAGATGGCTATCGGCCTGGTGGAAATTGGCAGTGACTCGCTCGGCCTAAGCTTTTTCGACTCCGACTGTGGACGAGCGCCCTAAAATTGCGCCAGACTACGAGCACTGGCACGGTTCTCTGCGTCCTCCGTTCTGCAGGTATGACTCATAGACGTCTGAAGACGAGGAAGGACAATGTTTATTCCGACCCTGACCGCGTTCTTTGAAATAGGGATTCAACAGCTTTGCTGTGAGCGGCTATTGCAGACGGATCTCAAATGTCCTCAGTTGATCTTGTTGGTCGGAATGCTCTCCCTTCACGTCATCAATTGATCCCGCGGTAGCTCTAAAATCAGCTCGTCGCGGATCGGAATCCAGGAGAATAGCTACGAAGCACCATCCGAGTCAAGGAGAGCATCCGTCCCGAGGTTGACAGCCTAACTGCGACTTTACAGCCAATGAGACGTATAAATGAACGATGCATAGTAGCAGTCGAGTCATTCATAACCTCCCGCCATGCCTGTTCCCTCCACCTCATTTGGCACCTACCGCACCATCCATCGCTCCGCTAGTGCGCTCCCCAGTCACTTCTGGGAAGTTGCCAGGATAAAACCCGCACATTTCAACACCATCCTCCCCATCGCCCAAAAATGTCGCGACCGTGAGCGTGCCGGGTATCCTAACGCGTCCGCAAATGTGTGGGTCCTTGTATGGACACACCTACGGCTGGACCTGGTGCTCTCTTGCACGTCCACAGAAATGGGGACCTACCCAATATTCATCGCGTCCACTGTTCCGACGCCACGACTCACCCAACAATTCCTGAGCTCCCGAATTCCCGTTCTCGCCAGTACCCTGTATCAGGAAGTCCCGGATACACGGGTGTACTCAGTCTTCGGTCCCGACGCCATCGTCAACTCCTTCGCTCCTTTGTGGAGCAGCCTCACTGGGATTTCGCGTTATGCAGAGCCCTACTATGCAGCAAAGCTCTCCGTATGTACGTCACGGACCATCTCCAACCGTTCTGCGAGCATCATTCCCGGGCTTCAGATGGACCTGCGTTTAGCGGTTCCTGCTGATCTGCAGGGTGTTGCCGAGTTATGTTATGGTTTCGCATCGGAATCTGTACGTCCATTTTACTTCATTGAGATCATTGTCACTGACCTTTGTTTTTTACTTAGGACCCGTTCACGCTCACTCGCGACGAGGCATTGAAGGAGGCGTCCCACTTGATCCAGAACAAGCAAGTATGGGTTCACGGAATTCGCCAAGAAGGCACGAACAATGGTCCTAGTGAGATCGCGTCAATTGTCGCGTGCACACGCAACGCAGACCAATGCGCGACTATCACCAAAGTCTACACCAATCCACGATGGCGTCGTCGTGGATGCGCCGAGCGTCTCGTACGCCGCGTCACTAAAATGTACGTGACGTTGACATTGTTTCGCAATCCATCTGTACTGATGCCGTATCTGCAGTCTTCTATCAAGTCGTTACGAGGAAGTCGCGTTATATGTCGCGCATAATAATCCCGCAGCTGCCAAGGTGTACCATCGCGTCGGATTCGCCGGACTCGGTGATGGTAGCGCGGATGGAGTCAACTGCGAACATTGGTCCGAGATTGGGTTTGACCGCAACGTAGTTGAGCTCGGTCACTGGTAGAGCAGTCCCACGCGTCGGTACAAGCCTACATGAACACTGTTCTATAAATATCAGAAGATGGACTTTGAATTATCGTAACCCTTGCCACTTAATATCCTAGTAATAATATATAAGCACCATTCGAATCACCAAAATCCTATGTCCGAGTGCGAAATCCTCGGCGTTTCCTTGGTCTGCAGACTCCACCTCCAGAGAAAGACGTTCTCCACCCGACGTGCAGCCAATGAGGAACACACTGGCATAATTTCTTCAAAGTCCTTGCGGAAGAATAAAATGCATGTACCCCGGATAATTTAATCTAGTAGATCAACGAACAGCGCCTTGCGCCTCAGCTTGTGTATATCGCAATTCCAACATCCCAGAGTGTCAGACCAGGAAAGGACGATGTCGCGATACGAGGCGAAACTCCCAGACGTATGGTACCAACAAAAGGAAATTGATTTCGGAGCGCTGTCAACATGGGACGAGCTATAGCAGGACATACAGCGTTGTCAATTCGCACTCATATGAAGGGGGAAGCGGACTACTTCCATCCATGGTGTAGTAATCAAGAGTCAGGAAGGAAAGTGAGAAACATCGAGCCGGGAGAAAAACAAGGTCCTGGTTAGAAGGAGCCGACACGCAGTCACTACTGTCAAGGTGCTTCATTGTTATTGATCTATTTGAACATCCATCTCAGCAGAGAGAACTTGCCCACGCGTCACCGTCTGAAAACGACTCACGAGATAAAGGACGAGGATCCCTGATCACGGACTTAGAATTAGATGCTGTAGTACAGTAAAACCAGACATAGCGTCTATGAACGGCGGAAGCTGTCCAACTGCGGAGCTCGAATTCGTTACCTGACCACGTGGTCGTTTCTTTTTCTTCCGCGTCCTTTCATCTACTTTCTTGGCACAAAGATATCTAAACGAGGCACGCTGAAACACTTCATTTCCTCCCTGTTCTCCGTAATACCTCGGCATTTAATACTCCTTTGACCGCTCTCGCCATACCTTGACGCGGGCTTGCACAGGATCGAATCACGGTCAACTCTACAGCCTCCTTTTCTCGTCTCAAAGATACACGAAAGGATCCATGTTCAGGCCTTCACCCTAACCCTACGAGGCTCAAGACGAAAGACACTGTTTTGGAATCTAGTACAAACCTCGTTAGGGACTGTGGCGCATGCAGGCCGTAATCTCTAGTAGCAATTAAAACCAAGAACCTCTTCTTAACGAGCTTCACACATGCACACCGCATAATTATTGTACGTGACATCCCTTTCTTCCTGCGATCAGACGTGTGCGATTGTTCATGCATGTTTTAACTTTTATCAGTTTTTTCGGATTGGGAAACGTGGACCCCATATAACGGAGGCAAAGGTAGGACTTCTTGGCGCCGTTAAAGACTGCTTCCAGATAAATTTACTTGTGTGCTTTCAGCATTCTCCAAGCGGCGTTGGGATCCACGAAACCGTCCTCAGTTTGACTCTCTAATCCCTGCCGACGGAGACCTGTTTAATTGAAATCTCTGCCCTATAGGATACTTTCATGGCATCTATATGAACCTTTGATGTACACATCGCGACACAGGGGAGTCATTGAATGAATACAATCCCCTGTCGCCAAGAGTTTTCCATATTGGCATTCGTCCTCTCTTTCAAGGACGCCCACTCCGTTCCTTCCCCCATCACTTTCGTTCACTATGCTCTTCAATCTCCTGGCATTCGGCTTTCTGGCTGCATCTTCTGTGGCTGGCACTGCGACACGTGTGGCGCGAAGCGAAGGCCTCTCCGTCGTCCCTGAGTTCTTGGGAGACCGTGCTCCTAGAATGGTCGCTCCCGAGGCTGTCGCTCGTGTAATGGAAGACCGCATGAGCAATGCCGTTCGTATGAGAAGAGGTCTGCCCATCAAGCCTCCTCATCGTCGTGAGCGCAATGGTATGTCAGGTCGACTATCCATCACGTTCGTTGACTGAAAGGATTACGGAATACAGTTGTTCGGGACGAGCAGCCCTCTTCTACTCTGTGAGTTCCTTCCACGCGTTGACGAGCGTCTTACAGAGTTGGTATTGTTATAGCACGACGAGGACGGGGTATATCAAGGTCACGACCACCACCGGTAACGCCGAATTCTTGGGGTATTTGGCAATCAACAGCAACACCGGATTGTTCAAAGTCTCTCAGAGCGACGGAGTGTTGGTCAAGATTCCGTATAACCCGGCTGCGAACGTCTGGAGAGCCAATATCGAGACCATTGTTGGCTACTTTTCGTTCTATGGTTTGGTCAGAGAGTTGATGATTTCGTGTAGAATGGCTACACGGAGTATACATTCGTTGGAGGTATTCAAGGTGCTATGAGCCCCTCCAGTGATGTTGGTTCAACTAAACCCAAGTACGCTCTGAGTCTTTCTTGAAACGACTCAACTTCTCATGGTTTCCTTCTTCGTTTTCAGCTACTTGAGCCTGGGCGCTGTCGTTGAAACTGCCTCCTTGGCGCCTCCTACTCCAGGTCTTAACTCACTCTCAGCGCCAAATTCTGCTGATATCGAGAGCGCTATGGTCAGTATAGTCTACTACGTCGTACACGACATAAACTCTGACGTATTCCGTTTAGTGGATCATCACCCCCAATGATAACATCTACGTAGACTGGGTCAACAGTGATTCAAGCAAGCCGGGAGTCTTCCTGGTCTACCACACGGCTACTGGTGCGTACTTCATCCTTTCAAGACGGGACATCCAGACTCACAACGTCTATTTGAAGGTTCCTTCGCTCTTACTGGAAGTCTGCCTAATTTCCGAAATGCTTTCGGGGACGGTACCTCTGCATCAGCACCCACAGTTGTACGTCTACGTCGATGCTCTCTCACATTATCTAACGGACTCACTAAATTGTCTAGAGATTCGATCTGGTCGGGGCAATGGAACAGGCTCCATGAACGGATTTCTGGGATCTTTTATTCTATATACTGTCGTTACTGTAATCTATCAGATGTAGACATGTCCCGAAAAGTCTTGGCACCGTACTGAAATGACATCATCCCCACCTATTCCCGACGATCATCGCCCTACGACAGCCAAACGACAGCTTCGTCCAAGAACGCTGGAATACCGCGTTGACGACTACTTGACCGGAAAGTTGCAACCAGAACGGCGCGAAATATAAGCCAAGCAGCGACAGCAGGACGGCATGAGCGATGCAGGTTCTGAATGTTGCGCCGCCATTTGTGTGGTATGCGCCGGCGGGTGCTTGGACTGGGTTGGCATGCGTATGTCTCTTCCACCCTGGACGGGGGTATACATTCCTTATGCTTTTGCCTATAGGACACACTTGGACGGAGACTATACTTGGATGCCGCTGCTCGTCCGATGACGATGACGACGGTCAAGCGGAGGGCGAAAGGGCACCACTACTGGCGGAGCAGCAACAGCCCAGGATGCAGCCGGAGATGAGAGTTGGTGGGACGACGGCGATGAACACGACGAGCGCGGGAATGGGCGCGATGGCACCGGTCGCAGCGTCCGCGTCGTAGTCAGAACGGGGGCTTTTGATACATTCATTATCTTCATGAACAAGTGCTGACTGAAGATTAGGACGCGCTGTACTATGTATTATCGGCTGTATCTATCCGTGTAAACTATTCGACCACATAATCTTCATCACTTGAAAGCGTTGGTTTCCAACATAATCATTCGTCAAGTCATGCATCTCTCCAAGGCCGCCCTGTACCCAGTCCTTCCTCTCGTTCCTCTGCTTTCTCTCCGATCCAGACGCATTTCATGCTTATTTCATCGTCCCGCGAGATAATCGTGGTGAAGGAAAAATATGGATATTAATGTCAGTGGTCTGGCCAGGGGAGATTAGCGAGATGTTTCATTTCACGGGTCCATTTCCGCCATTGGTAAATAACTCCTTCTTGTGTATAAACAGCTATTCATCGTCTCACAGGGCAAAGACAGAATATTCAAAGGATTTACCTAGCGTCTTCTCGCCATCTTGCGCGTATGGTCCAGAGAGTCATAGCTTGAAGACAACGCGCAAACGAAGCGCGATCTGAGGTCCACAGTAAAGTGAATACCATGCAAGTCAGGCCAACCATGACGCGACGCACTGGCCGCGAGAACCATTTCAGTTCGGGTGATCCGGAAACCCTTGCAGTTCACTTTCATCAGGGAGCCACAGACTTAGATTTCGAGCTCTGCGCGAGTTCGGACACATCTTATTCACGGTGATCAAGTAGTAGATCTAGCATCAGCATACCGACTCAGTTTTTACGCTTTCCGATTAGCCCGCGTGACTCTCCTTCAACCTTGGCCACAGGCGCGGCGCAGTCTCACCGTCTCAAAGGTTCATCATATCGTGAGAAGATGGCGAGTGCTACAGTCTTTCGACTTCGGTCTTCGGGCAGCGACCTTGCGCCACACCACATTCTGGCACCTCGGTCATCGGCCACAGCCTACAGGCCCTCTTGATGTCCTCCCGAAATTTCAGGATACACTTTAAAAGCAGGATTCATCTGTATCCTTGTAGTCAAGGCTCTTCTCTTCACAGAGGTCCCCCTTCAGCATGTCTGTCGAACCAGAAGTTTCCCTTGATACAATACGGCAGAGCGAGAAGGATGGCGCTCTCAATTCCGGTACGAATACGGACAAACACGTCCCTACCCATGAAGATTTCCCAGACGGCGGGCTACGTGCATGGTCGGTCGTTGTTGGGGTGCCTTCCTCTTTTTCTGTCTGATATTCTCGGTTTCTGACTTTTCATCTTGTAAAGTAGGCGATGTGCACCACGTTCACGACGGAACTCTGCTTGTAACCCAAGTGTACTCCACATCTGACGCGCATTTTAGGTTCAGATACGTCAATTCCTGGGGTGTACGTTTCTCTCTTGGCATGTCGGTGTGGTACGTGTTGACGTCGTCATGATACAGGTCTTTCAAGCGTATTATCAGACCGATATCTTAAAGGATACATTGCCATCCAATATGTGCATTTTTCTGTTGGGTAGGGAATGAGAACTGAGTGCTATGTCTCTGTATGGCGTGGATAGGATCCATTCAATACTCCCGCGTCTTCCTCCCTGCGCTAGTTTCCGGCCGTCTGTTCGACCTGGGCTATTTTCATCCTTTGTTACTAGTATCCAGTGCGCTTCTCGTCACAGCGACATTTCTCGTCGCAGAGTGTCATGAATACTGGCAGTTTCTGCTCTGTCAAGGATTCGCTGTTGGTGTACGTGTGCACACCAATTGCACTACCGTTTGTCCTTGCTCATGAGAATCGAATAGCTCGCGTGTGGAGGGCTTATGAGCCCGACCACCGCCGTAATCGCACATTGGTTTAAGCGCAGGAGAGGACTTGCTATGGGTGTGTCGGCGATGGGATCGTCTTTTGGCGGCACGCTCATTCCCATCGCTGCGAGGAAGCTCATCCCGAAAGTTGGGTACGTGTACTTAATGAGCACTCACACTCACGCCATAGCTTTCCGTGCACAATGCGCATAATAAAGTCGGGTACGCGTTCTCGTCAGACGCCGCTTCCCGCCCGTCACTACTAGCGGCGGACTCTTCAACCTGCGTGCCTTTCGCTCCCCCGCCTATTCCTTCTTCTGCGCTTCAACGTTTACTTCTTTCCTCGGCATATACACAGTCCTCACGTACATTGACGTCTCGGTTACTGCGCATGGTGTAGACGAGAATTTTTCGTTCTATCTGGTGTCTATCGCCAACGCCTCGTCTGGGTTGGGGAGGTATTGTGCGGGGATACTGGCCGATAGGATCGGACCGATGAATGTTATGATTCCGTTTACGACTGGGGCGGCCATTGTCACGTTCGCGTGGCCGTTTGCAGTGAACAAAGGACGAATCATTGCCATTGCGCTCGTATATGGGTAGGAGGTTCTCGAACGCAATTTTATGCTGATGCTGATCGTGTTCTGTGATTTTGAAAGGTTCGCTTCAGGCTCGTCTGTGTCGCTGCTGGCCAACCCGGTCATGGAGTTTGGCGACGCGACGGATGTAGGGCAAAGGATTGGAATGTTGATGAGTATTTTAGCGCTTGGTGGGCTCGCTGGCCCGCCAGTATCCGGTGTGATCAATACTAGGACGGGTGGATTCGAAGCGGTGGGGTATTATGCAGGTAAGAGGTTTTCACGAACCTCATCGACGCATTCGGTGCTCACGTTCTATCGTAGGGAGCGCTGTCCTGGTTGGTGTGGGTTTGATGCTCGTCAGTCGCTATTGCGGGTTGAAAGGCATAGTATATGGCAAGTTCTAAAGCAGAGTAAGCTTGGAAGATCAATTCATTCGCGTACTAATATTTGATCCGGTTTCTGCTCTACCTCCTTAGATACACCCCACCACTGTCGTTAAATTTTAGCTTCTGTTAGTTTCCATTTTGTCTTGCTCCTGGATACGATACCATGTTGTGCTACACTGCAATTAAGAAAGCATACCCCAAGGCATCGGTTCAGTGGTCTAGTGGTCATGATTTCTGTCTCACATGCTGATTGCGCATTGTTCACAGAAGGTCCCCGTTTCGAGCACGGGCTGAACCAATTTTTTGAAGGATCCCCATTGCCCAGTTTCATATCACCCCGACCCAGTGGCTTTCTGATTTCAACGCAATCGCCGTCGCTATTGTCAATAAGTCCTATTTGCGCCCAGCAATACCAGGAAAACGTCCTTTTTGGTACCTCACATTCTTGCTCTCCGGTGGCTGTTGTATAACTCACGGAACCGCTGTACACAACCGTATCATCTGCTGAATACTTAAAATTCTGCCTACAATACATCGTCCGCTCCAATAACACGGGCTTTATCAATGAATGCGCCACCCACGAATTCCTCCAGTCTCTCTTTCTCAGCGATGTAATCCGATTCCTTAGCATGAAGACTGGCTCTATCAAAATCAGTGAAACGTAGACGCCCGAGATCATCTTGCATCATGTTCCACGAACGCACATCACGGTGAAGAACACCAGCATCATGAATTCCTTTCAAAATAGCTGTCAATTCAAGCCTAGATGTTCGAGGTGATGAGAACCTTGAATGCGTAGGTACGAATGAACACACCGTTCTTTTGGGAGGAGTTCAACCTTCTTGTCAATGTCCATCATGCATGCTAGTGGCGTGCCCGCATCGGATAACATCCCTGCAAGGAACGGAGAAATCACTCACTTTATCCCGTGTGGCATCGGTATCAATTTTGAGTTTCTTTGATCGTCGCCTTGAAAGTGCGTTGTCCGACTTCCTTCTTCCTAGAATAGTGTTTTCTAACAACGGAAGGCACATTGTCGCATCATAGACCGCAGCGACAGTCAATGCCGTCAGTAGCGTTCCGTAAGAAGGATCCGTGCTGGTGCATACGTCGATAAGATTGGACAAGAACAGTGTTTGCGACTGGCGATGGCGAATTCCAAAGCGAAAGAAATTGCCACAGTCAAAGACAGGAAACGAAGCATCTACCTTCACTGCTGTTGCCCATGCCTGAAGAGCATGAGTTCGCAATCAAAAACAAGAAAACTGAAGAATGCACCTTTTGAACGTAATCCACACAAAACGGCCTATACTCTCCATCTTTGTTCGGTTTGTCGACGAGATGAATGTCACCTTTATGGCACACGAATGGGATGGAGGTGTGCCGAAGGCGGCTACTACGACGTGGAGCCTTAGTTTTGGGCAACGTCCATAGGCTCTTCGGGGCATCCACAAAGGTCGATGGGACGTCGGGAAGAGGGACTTCACAGCGCGAGTGCAGCTTCCACGGAAAGATATCTATGGTTTCTAAAAGTGACATGTCTTCCAGTAATGGCAAGGCGTCCGGACAGAAACATACACATGATGTCAACTGAGGGACGTGGTTACGAAGACGCTCGTAGAAATTCCTGTTCTTTCGGCTGAGGACAGCGATTTGCACATCGCCTGGCTTTAGCAGTTGTAGCGCTAGGTTCTGGGATGCGTATTCCTCGTTGATCATGGTAGACTGCAGGTCATACAGAGCATTTGCCCATGTGGGTAGCGCACGTACTTCGGGCTGATTCGGGTGGAGGAGAAGACTCGATGCCACTTGGGACGCTGCTACATCGACGGTTATTCGCCGTGCTTTTATGAGTGACAAAGCTCCTGCGTGCTTTTCATACTCGTAAAACCCGCGCGTCGGAAACAAAAAGTATGAGTCATTGAAGGAGTCGGGGGTGGACGAAAAGATATCCAAAGCGGCGGTCAAGTCAACGTGCAGTTCTGGGACGTTCTGAACACGCTTGAGTATGAGGCTCGCGGAGATATGATGATCCAACGGCTGAAGCGGGCATGAGGGCACAGGAGCACGTGGGTCTATCTGGATGGGTGTTGGATTGTAGGAGAAGAGTCTTTGGCGATGTTTTGAAGATGAGGACGTGGTCGACATTGCCAAGTGAAGGCGGAGTCCGGACCAAAAGGTCAACATTGAGCATACCGGGTGATACGGTCCGGCCCATCAATGACACGTCCAAGTCCTTCCTCCATTGGATCAATCAGACACTTGCGTGATCTCCAGTATCGCGGCTGTAGTCGATTGAACTCCTTGACTATGCATCCTCGTCGTTTCTGTTTCTTCCGTACGGATGGAGTCAAGGGCCCGTTGTCCCTTCGCAGATGCTATTATTGTCGCCTTGATGTTGTGTGTCTATATCCCCCTGATATCCCCGAAAATAAACAATACGAGTAACACTGGCGGCTATTGTCCCTTGAATTCCGTTTGCAGCCTTCTTGTTCAACCCCACTATAAGTATCCAGGTCTGCCCTCACGAACCCATACCACTCCCCGCCCACTCCTACTACGCTGGTACGTGACCGTTTTGGACAATAGTCGCGCATCATCCCATTATTAGCTGATAAAGATGTCTTGGGACATGCCTGAGACGATTGTGGAAGCGCTGGTGACAAAAATGTCGAGTTTTAGTAGCGCGCGCGAATCTCTCTCCGCCGTAACAAGTCCCCTAGCCACCTTGGCCAGTCGAAGTACCGGCAACGGAATCCACAAGATGAACGATATTCAATGCGTCCTCGGACTTCACGGGTCTCACCTTCATGCCGAACTGCAACTAAAACATGTCCAACCCATATCCAATCTGCCTCCTCTCCTTGCCGAATACATCAAGCAGCATCGTAACGTCACTAGCCCTATGCCTAGTGTTCACCCACTGACTAGACAAACTCGATATGAGCGAGCACGACACATCGAAACTATCTCTTTTGAGTCAGTAGAACTACTCCGCGACGGTCATGATGACAGGGAGAAAGCTTCGGCAGCTTTCGCTTCAGCCCTCGCAGGGCAGTCAAAGTCCGTCTCGAATCCTGGCTTTCTTCGGTGGTCTCATAATGCGCAAACCGTCCTTCCTGGGTCCGAGTCTGCTCTTGCCGGCGGATACATATCCATTGACCCGGAACTCTGTGGAATGGATGCAGCGTTGCGCAAGTCTATGCAGGATGACTTGGCTACCGTTGAGGACCTGCGGCTTTCCGACATCGTGGTGATAGATGTTAAACCCATCTGCGCTCCCCTCAATGACTCATTTCCTCTCGATGTCATAGCAAGTCGCTCGTCAGGATATCGACCTTGATTCATTTAACTGTGGCGGACCTTCAAGTCCCCATTCGTCATGCCGTTCAGAACACTGCGAGCCGACGCCGGGACCCGAACAGGATCATAAAAGGACGGTGTCAGGTCGGCCAACAGGCGTTGATGGAGATCCTGCTACCGATTTGATACGGCAGGCGCTTTTGACGGACAGGGCTTTTAAGCCTATCGCTATGGATGCGAAGCGGTTAATCTCCTTACTACTTCTTGGGGTACGAAGTCCGATTCATTCGCCCTTGCCGACTAATATAATTCTGCACGCAGGCATGGGCAAAAGCCGTTGCGTCCGATTCCACCTGCATCGTGATTAGTGGCGGAAACAAGGAAATTATCTGCATTCGCCACCGTCTTACCCAAATACTTTATGTATCAGATGTTTTGGATGTTACGCGAATACCTGCACGCTCTCCTGGACATCTCGCTGTTCATACTGGCTTGAACTTGTTTGCCCTGCGTGATGCAATCAGCCGCGCACAAAAAATCGATCAGCTACGGCGGCTCGGTGCCCTTCCTGCGACCATGACCTTTGACTATGGGAATGAGATCGACCCTTTAACTTCAGACTTGGCATTTCAGAACTTGAAGCCGTTCTACAATGCGTCAATAGGCAAATTTTTGTCGCCGATGTTGACGGTTTGTCTTGTTCCCGCCACATCTGTGCTTGATTTCTGATGGATTATCTGAAGGATACCTTTGAATCGCAGCAGCACCACTTTGCTATTGCATCTAAGATTTACGTTCACTGGGATGCGAAAGCTATTGGTGACATGCCACTTCTATTCACATTCGAAAATTCCACTTCGCCGTTATGTTTGACTCCAGAAGACGCGTGGACTGCTGGAAGGCCTCTCCACGTCAGGTTACACTCTAAGATCTTACATGGATCCGGAGTCTTCTTGTCTCATCTCATTCACGACCCAGACAGTGACAGCACCGAAGAAAGCGCTAGAAGCCTTATGGAAGGCCGTTTGTGATGAAGATCGTCTGGGGTACCAATACCCGACACTCTAAAATTCAAGAGGAAGTCGGAATCATGCGCAAGCTGTCTGACTTTGCGTACGTCAATGATCCTGATTTTTCGCAAAGGATTCCAAGAGTTTACGCTGTTGGAACCAATGACTCTCTTTCTCGAGAGCACCATTTAATTATATCGGCGTACTTTATGGAACACTTCGAGGAAGCCTATCCGTTGGCGTTAGCCGACGATATCTCTCCACACTTCCGGTACGCGGCTCTGCTCATTTGAATACTTAAACTTACCCGCTCAGCAGTTCGATACTGGAAAATTGGATGCATAGGTTGCATGACGAATACTCGATCGTACATTGTGACTTGTCAGGCGAGAATATTCTCTTCAGGCCGTCCGAACCTCAGTGTTTCTTTGTTGTTGGATGGGGTCGCGCGTTGAGCATCGACGATCCCTGGCCGTTCAATGGAGGCATTGACCAGAATGCCTTGAACAGAACACTTGCAGCCGTGACGGACAAGAAGAATCGGCGTGAAATGATGGAACATGGTCCTTTCTCCCCTCGAACACGCATCTCCTACTTGTTTGACAAATAGATGAATTGACCAGATATGCTCTCGAGATAAGTATGGTCGCTGGAAAGAGGCAAATCATGAGGACTCAAGCCACTGACCAGGTACAGTACGCTCGCCTGGTTCCCCAAATCTACGAGAGCGCACGTCGATCCATTCTCAGTCTCTTGACTACTGTAGCCACCATTTTTCAACGCTGTGACGTGCAATGCTGTCTGCGTCAATAAGCGTAAGACCGATGATCAGAGCTCTCCAGAGCTCCCTGACTGGGATTGGCGTGGTAGGGCACGGTTTACCCTAACGCGAGCCTTCCTAGCCGAATACTTACTTAGCGCGATCGGAAGCCGCTTTCCGCTTCTCTTATCCCCGTTATCTCAACAGTTTTGTTGATTGAAATCACTACATCCAAAGTACTTAAACCCCGTACATGTCATGCAGACTTGTAACTTGTAACGCCGCAGGACGACGGAAATATCAGACCATACGCGGTCTCACGTGGCACCACCACCACCAAGGCCCGATTACGAAGGCGGGAACCCGATGTCCGTTAGCAGTAAGGGCAAGACAGAAACAAACCGGAATTAGTGTCAAGTAACTAAGATCAGTACCGATTTCAGTAAGCGAGTTGTGTCATGCCTCTTTGTCCATCCGGCGTCGTCATCACCTGGCCAGCACATGAGGGTCCCCTAGGATGTCAGACTCTCCAAACAAAATAGAACCGAGTTTTGCTAGTATAGAATATAGGCAAGAATTAAGACAACCAATCGAATTCAACCATAGCATTCTCGAAACGTCAATGCATTACGAGGGGACTAACAGTCATTGCATCTATCATCCTGTGCGAGCCATCTACTTCAAAACTTGCCGTATAGACCCTTCAACACAAAATAGCGACTAACAAGCATCAAACCCACACCCACAAGAACCGCACTGCCTGCACCAAGTAGTCAGCAAGGTAGTATCATGAAACGATAATGATATCACATACCAGCATAATACCCCACCGCCTCAAACCCGCCCGTCCCCGTATTAATCGCACCCGATATCGGCGGCCCAGCAAGCGCACCAAGCGCCAAGATGCTCATCATCATCCCTATCCTCCTCCCCACATCCGACGCGTCGCCGAATTCCATAACAGGATTCGACAACAGCGACACGAACGATCCAGATGCGAATCTCCCAAGAGTGAGCCACAGGAGTTGGATATCTAAAGGCTCACGTACCCATAGACCAGCGCGATAGCGATCAACCCGCCCTTGTCCACGGCAAACGGCCACGCGAACGTCACTACGGCTGCTACAGTCGTGAACGGGATCATCACGTTCATTGGGCCCACGCGATCGGCTAGCATGCCCGCACAATACCGCCCCAACCCAGACGAGGCATTAGCGATGGACACCAAATAGAACGAGAAGTTCTCGTCTATGCCATGCGCAGTCGCCGAGACATCAATATACGTGAGAACGGTGTATATCCCTAAGAAAGACGCGAATGTCGAGGCGCAGTAAAACGAAAACGCAGGAGCGCGGAAGGCACGCAAGTTGAACAGCCCGCCGGAGGTGGGGATGGGCGGGAAGCGCCGTTTGATGAGAAGATTGGCGAGACCGAGCCCGAGGAGGAGTATGAAGCCGATTATGCGCATTGTCCACGGGAAGCTGGATCGTATATCAGTGATGATTATAGTGATGATAGGTAGGAAGCCTACGTACCCGAGTATGGGGATGAGATTCCGCGCAGCGATGGGGATGAGTGTGCCGCCAAACGATGATCCCATGGCCATCAGACCCATCGCGAGCCCTCTCCTTCGTTTGAACCAGTGTGCGATTACAGCGGTCGTGGGGTTCATGATTCCGCCACACGCCAGCTGTACAACATGGGTGAGTATATTACACACTGAGAAAAAAGGATAGGACGCACCCCAACAGCGAACCCTTGACACAGCAGGAATTGCCAGTATTCGTGACACTCCGCTACGAGAAACGTCGCTACAACAAGGAGCGCACTGCATCCTAGAAGCAATGGACGGAAGTAGCCCAAGTCGAATAGACGCCCGGCAAATAAAGCAGGGAGAAAAACTAGGGAGTATTGTATAGATCCTATCCACGCACTACATATATCTTCTTTAAGCGTTCGTCCAATAAGAGAATGAAATGACCAACGCACATATTAGAAGGCGGCGTATTCTTCAGGATGTCGCTCTGATAATACGACTGAAAGACCTATATACATCCCAGCTTGTCAGTCGAGCAACGTTAGATATAGCGCGCGACATCGACGTACACCCCACGAATTAACGTATCCGAACCTAAAAAAAGAAAAATGAGCTTGTGAACATGGAAAGAGCAGATGACCACAACCTGGGGGTGCTTACGTCGTGAAAGAGTTGCACATTGCCTATTGGTCGTGAATATGACAGTAAAGACGAAGAAGCTACTTATACGCACCCCAGTAACGACCAACCACGCCCTCAGCCCGCCGTCCGGGAAATCGTCGTGGGCAGATGTTTGAATTTGCTCATCCGTAGCATTGGTTTTGACATCCTGTCGTTTTTCGTCAATGGGAGCAGACATCCGCGGGGTAATGTGTGGGGAAAGAGGTGAGTCAGGAAGGAGGCTTATAAATGAAGGGTAAAAAAAAGTTTTGCCGGCGGCCTTTTTCATCAATCTCGCCGCGCCGTTATTCACTCTAAGCATGTGGACGAAGGGTTGGGAGATGAGATGAGAAGTAGCCCTTGAATGACGGTTACCGTGAAAGAGGCTCGATCGCATTCCTTCACTAAGTCATTGCCACTACGGATCGCGTTTCATTTGCTTCTACTTCGACAGCCTACTTTTTTCGACGTTATCATTCATATCTAGGCGCGATGCATACCAGATATCGATATACCGCATGATAGTTGGGTGCTTACTACCAGCCATTTGGACTGGACCAGCCTATTTCGGGTAGCCACGTATCGTCCTTCTCTTACCAAAGAGCATCGAATAGCACCGAATGGGCTATAGTCATCGATCTCTATCTCAAGAAGGACACGCTGAAGATGAGCTAAGGCAACGCAGAAGGTTTCTGAAACCATAACGTTCGCACAGTCGGGGGGAGCAGAGATGATACCGGTCCAACGAATGGCATGATGCCGCGTCTCGTCTCGTCTAGTCTGACCGGATCGCCAGCACTGTATGCGGTCAATTCGTTGTCCAACTACGAGTTCCTTCTTCAATTCAGCCAACGCCTGGGTGACGAGTGTCCTGTGCAATGAATGCGATTAGAACCTACACAAGCGACTTGAAAGACGATAATTCATGCCGAATTGCCTCTGGACTGTTTCTCGAACTTTGATGACTTTGGCGATTTGGGGTTGATTTGTCGTGCGCCGCCTTGAGCCTCCTTTGAACCTGTGCTGGGATTGAGCGGCGCTTCCGAGAGAGAGACAGAGAGACAGTAGTAGGACCGACCAAGGAGCCTGGTTGCGAAGGGAAGCTTCCTGAGAAGACTGTGGATTGAGCGATTGACATAACGGGTGCAAGGGCTTGAAGGACAACTGTACAGTTTGAAGACCCAATTTTATCGCCTCGTTGACTAAATACTGAAGAACTTCCCACACATGCCTAATACGGCTCTGAAAGGCAATCTACATCCCATATCCCGCTACCGCCCACCCATTGACCTCCAATCTTACACGCCTAGACCCTCTAAGTATGTATCCCACCACTCTCTTTGTCCTTTTTCACTTACTATTAAGCCCGTTTTTGTTTCTTGGTACGCGACAAGAAAAATTTACACATTGTTCGTCCCAGGTTCTCCTCGTCCCACAAGCTCTTCAGAATCCAATGATCCTGAAATCAATGGGAGAAGCCGGATGTACTCAATGAGCTGCATTCATTCGACCATGACAAGAGAGCCCAATAAATCGGTGACTGTCACCCTCATCAAGACGAAGCTCCGTGCAATTAACGCCAAGTTCACAAACATTTCCACCTACATCACACCCCCAAATCCAAATCGACCACCGTCGGCCGATGATCACTCGCCAACACACCATCATCGCCTCTCACCTCATCCACCGCATACGCCCTTGTCTCCCCCCCCATTGCTCCCCCCAAACACGAAATCGATCCTCTGCCACGGGCCCGCGCTAGCGCTATTCGGGGGCGTGAACCCCGTGTAAGTAGCGTATGCCTCGGAGACGCGCTCGCGGGGAGCCTGGCCTCTAAGATCCTGCATAACAAAATCCGGCTGCTCATCGGCGGGGACAGCGTACGTCGCGGCCCAGGTAGCGTTTATCGATGTGACGGGGGGTAAGGCGCCTGTGATGATGCTGTAACCTTCTGATGAATTTCCTCTCGGTGGACTATATATATCGTCCCCTTCGTAAGTAGTCTTCAATAAATCGGAACCTAGCATACACGCACCTATTAAAATCCCCCATAACGAACACCGGCCCTTTAGACTGCACAGCCTCGTACCGCGCTCTCAAGAGCAACATCGACGCGCCCAACTCTCTCTGCCCGTTTGACTGGTCGTCAAAGTGAGTATTGAGCACAGTCACATTGCCTCTTCCTCCTCCGCTAGCTAAATGAAACCTCGTATAGGTAGCCAACCTCACACTCCCCGCGCCCGGAAACCTACTCGGCTCAAGTGGCGTCTCCGAGAGCCAAAACGTGTCGTTTGCTTGCAACTCGAGAGTTTGGGTGTTGTAGAATATCGCACTGAACTCGCCAGAGGTGACCCCGTCGTCCCGGCCTACACCGACATGCGCCCATGTGTCGCCAAAGAGCTCTTGGAGGTCGGTGACTTGGCGTACGAGGCCTTCTTGGATGCCTTTGGTAGTGATTATGAGTAAGGAAGAAGCAAGGAAGGGAAGGAGGGAGAGCACACCAACCGAAGGCATCTACATTCATCCTCTTAAGCCACTCCGCGACTCTGATGCGGCGCGTGCTCCAAGGCTGCTCTGCACCGTTGGCGATGGCCAAGTACTGCGGCTCGTCGAGCGGCGAGGGGAGAGAGGCGAGTGTGTCGGAGACGGAGATGGAGTTGGGTTGGGAGTCGAAGCGGAGGTTCCACGTCGCGAGGCGCAGAGCCGAGGTGGCGAGGGGGCTGAGGAAAGAGGGCAAGTAAGGACCGCATGATCATGGCAGGACCAAAGAAG